>CM035786.1:54759269-54824269 GCA_020466265.1 Siphamia tubifer
CTTCTTCCTCCTCCCTCTTCTCCTCTTCTTCCTCCTCCTCCCTCTTCTCCCCTTCTTCCTCCTCCCTCTTCTCCTCTTCTTCCTCCTCCTCCCTCTTCTCCCCTCCTTCCTCCTTCATCTCTTCCTCCTCCTCATTAACACTCCTTGTATCTTTCAGGACTTTCCTTCAGAGTCGTCTTCAGAGTCGTTCTCCTCACATGACTCCTCAGACTCCTCAGCGGTGGAGGTCTAACATGTGTTGGATCGGTGGGTCTCTGTACCGAGTGTCGGCCAATAAACTGTCCCGGACCACACCGTCCAGCACGCCGACCGTGCGTATGGGTAGGTGACTCCGGCGTGGTGTTGTGGGCGGGACTTAGACTCTGTGGGCGGGGCTTAGAGTCTGTCCAATCAGGAGGTTGATTGTGTGGTTATGATGTTCTGAGGCCAACGTGGTCTTTATTTACTCCAGCTCTGTCCTCAGCCATGTCTCTAATAGACTTATGAGAGCTGGCTGAAATAATAAAGTTGTCATCTGTCAGAGTGGTGGGAGGAGGTGGGGGGAGGGGGTCCTGGCCCCAGCCCTGGGAGGTGCAGATTAAAGCTCACACTCTGCACTGAACTGAGCTCCGATTGAAGACCTCCGTCCTGTTGGAGTCGTGACCAGAATCTAAACCTGGACACAACGTTCAGGAGGAGGAGCAGCAGAAGGAGGTGGAGGAGTAGGAAGAAGAAGAGGAAGAGGTGCAAGAGGACAAAGAATAGGAAGAGGAGGAGGAAGTGGAGGAGAAAAAAGAGGAAGGGAGGAGAAAGAATAGGAAGAGAAGGAGGAATAAGATTAGGAGGTGGAAGAGAAAAAAAGAGGACGAGTGGAAAAAGAAGAAGAGGAGGAGAAGAAAGGGGAAGGTAGAGGAGGAGGATGAAGAGAAGCATTAAAAAGAGGAAAAGGAAGAGGAAGAAAAGGAGGAGCAAGAGGAGGAGAAAGAAGAAAGAGGAGGTGGAGGAGGATGAAGAAGAGGAAAAGAAGGATTAAGAAGGGGAGGATGAAGAAGAAGACCAGGAGGTGGAGGAGAAAGAAGAAGAGGAGAAAAGAGGAGGAGGATGTGGTCGTTTTCAAAACGGCAAAAATAAGGAAAAACACTAATATTACTAATAACTAATAACTAATATTCAGAGAATGTCTAATCTGGCCTGTTCTTGAATTAGAACCAATAATGTGATTTGACCTTTCTGCTAAATATGACCTTGACCTTTGACCCTTTGCAATATTGATAATTTATTTATTTGTATATATGCGTCAGTGTGTGTAATATGATAACCCCTCTGTTCTTGAGTTATAACTGATGATGTGATTTATTTCACTCAACATTGGTTGGGAAAGATTATTGTAATCACTGTGTGTGTGTGTGTGTGTGTCAAAGGTCAAGGTCACAATTAACTAAAAGGTCAAAATCACATTATGGGATATAACTCTAGCACGGAGGGTAACAGAACTTTCAGATTGGTACCAAACGATGCAAAATGAAGATTTCTACAATTGTCTTCATTTCTGTTATCACCTACGAATAATGGTTTTTGACCGAAGTTGAACTGAATCGACTCACGACTTCTGTCTGGACTGACACCATATTGAATTTTTTTTAACTTTTTGCACTCTAGCGTCACCAATTCTTTAGAGATTGTTCTGAAATTTGGTGTGTACAAGGAGACGGATAGAAGGAGAGAAGTGGGCAGAATTTTAGCCGATTTGGTCAAGTATCATGCTACGCATGACTTGTAGTTTATTTATTAGTGAACACCTGAATTTCTTCCTTGGGAGATTAATAAAGTCTGATCAGTCGATCCGTCGGTCTGTCTGTCCCCGTATCTGTCTGTCTGTCCAAAATCAGACAGAATCACCTAAAGATAAACTTTCCAGTGAACTTTAAATAACTCATTTTAGACAATGGATCTGGAAAACCTGATTTAATCTGATGTAAGAAATCTGACCAAAATCCTTTTCACTCATTTCATTAGCATATTTTTATTACTTGACCAAATCAAATTTGGTCATGTATGTTGATTGGTGGCATTTTGTTGTATGTGTGTGTGTTTGTTTGACTGTTTTCACTCTCACAACCACATTTCTGGAGCAAATTGGCTGTAATTTGATGAGACGTTTTGTCAATGTCACCTGCGGTATGACATCTATTTTCATGGATCTAGGTCAAAGGTCAAGGTCACTTTTTTTATTTATGCCTAATTCAATATTTTTTTGTGCTTAATTCAAGTAAAAGAAATCCTCTGATACCTCTGTTCTCTGTTCCCATGATGCCTCTGTTCATCCTTTAAACCCTGCCCTGTGTGTCTCCTCCACTTGTAGGTCGATATCTTGGCTCCACCCACTCTTCACCTGTGACCTTGAACCGGCCGTCCAGCTCTCGTCACCTGGCCAGGTACGGGTTCACTCACCTGTGGTTTTCTCTGTGTGTGTGTGTGTGTGTGTGTGTGTGTGTATATGTGCTTGTATTCCTATCTTTATTGGGATATTGATATGTTTTACACAGTCACACCATGGGGACCTATGACACTATGGGGACCAAAATGCAGGTCCCCACGAGAGTTATGCAAATATAAATAAAGGTCTCCACTAGTAAAATAGAAATTATGTGGCCCTATAAATACTTTAATTGATTGTTTCAGGAAATCCCCCATAAAGCAGGAAGGAAACTGGTGTAAAGTGAAACATATTTTTCAAAGGCTTGAAGATGTGTTTACTGAAAAAAAAACATTTATTTATTTTATGTTTTTAAAAGGCCCCGGGTCGGGGGGAAGGTCCTGTCTCAGGTGGAGGAGTTTAAGTACCTCAGGATCTTATACACGAGTGATGGAAGGATGCAGTGGGAGGTCGACAGGCGGATTGGGGCGGCATCCGCAGTAATGCGGGTGCTAAACCGATCTGTTGTCGAGAAGCAGAAGCTAAGCCAGAAGGTGAAGCTCTTGATTTACCGGTCGATCTACGTTCTGACCCTCACCTATGGTCAGGAGCTTTGGGTCATGACCCAAAGAATAAGATCATGGGTACAAGTGGCCGAAATTAGTTTCCTTGGCAGGGTGGGCGGGTTCAGCCTTAGAGATAAGGTGAGAAGCTCGGACATCTGGGAGGGGCTTGGAGTAGAGCCGCTGCTCCTCCATGTCGAGAGGAGCCAGTTCAGGTGGCTTGGGTACCTCGTGAGGACGCCTCCTGAAGTGTGTGTGTGTGTGTGTGTGTGTGTGCGCAGTGTTTGTTCACACCTGTGTTGTGTCTTTGTGCTTCTGTAGTCGTGCAGTTCAACGCAGTCTGGCCATAATCAGACACGCCCGCCACAGGAAGCAGCCCAGACAGTTTTGTATGTACTACAACCGCTTTGGCAGGTGTAACCGTGGCAACAACTGTCCCTACATCCATGACCCTGATAAAGTAGCCGTCTGTACCAGGTAACCTGAATGCATCGTCACTTAAAGGGATTATCTGGAGAAAAATCAGTCTAGTTAATTTTTTAGATGATTGTTAGTACATACATGTAGTTGACAGTAAAATCACACCATTTGTACGAACACTGAGAAATTACAATTTTGGTCATTTTGAGCCAAACTATTTTCGAATGGAAGTGATTAAGGGCATGTCTTTATCGCCGTCACGAAACTCTATTTTCAGACTAACTCTTCTAAAGTTCTAAACAACATCACACTTCAGTGGTAGTAAGTAGAGGGTCCCTAAAGACAAACCCAAGTGTCCTGAGGTCTTCATGTCCTCAGATAGTGTGTCCACAGTTACTGATCTACAGACATGGACCATCACTTTACTGATGCATGTTCTATTTGGTTCTGTTTGGTTCTGATTAGTTATGTGTGGTTCTGTTCAGATTCCTCAGAGGAACATGTAAACAGGCTGATGGTACCTGTCCATTCTCCCATAAAGTGGCGAAGGAGAAGGTAATAAACACGCACAGGAACACACCAGCACACATACACACACACAGAGTAACACACTAGTACACACGCACACACAGTAACATAATAACCCATAGAAACACAGTAACACTTACAGTACACACACACAGTAACACAGACACACACACACAGTAACACAGACACACACCTCTGAACGAGTGCAGCTGCTGTGTTTGTGGCTCCGCCCCCTCATGGTAGTTGTGCTGTGTTTCATATGGATCCTTAAACGGGGCACAGTGTGGTTTGAGGGGGTGGGGGTGTGTGTGGGGGGGATGGGGGTTATGGGTCCTAAACCATCTGAACCTGATCCGGCGTCTGGTGTGGACAGGACCATGAATCCTGAACCCCCCCCTCATCACCACAAATATCTGCAACCAGAAACCTGGGTACTGGACCTGCTCCCCTGGCATGGCCCCGCCCCCACATGCCCCCCCCACCCCCACCCCCACAGTGAACACATAAACACATCAGATTGAGCTGGTCGAGCAACTGCCTGGATAAATATTACTGTAGCAGTTAATTACACATACACACAGGTACAAGTACACACATACACACAGGTACAATTACATACACACACACACACACAGGTACAATTACACACATACACACAGGCACAATTACATACACACAGGTACAAGTACACACACACACAGGTACAAGTACACACACACACACACAGGTACAAGTACACACTACTACACAACCACACACGAGTACACAACTACACACAGGTACAAGTACACAATGACACACTGTGTCGTTGTGTACGGCTGGGGCGGCTTGGGCTCAGTTGGTAGAGCAGGTCGTCCCATGACTGAAGGGTTTGCGGTTCGCATCCCAGCTCTGGCTGTCCACATGTCGAAATGTCCTTGGGCAAAGACACTGAACCCTTTGTTAGTTTCCCAGTAGGACTGACAGAACCTTAGAAACCTACTGGTGTATGAGTGTGTGTGAATGGGTGAATGTGAGGCTAATGTAAAGAGCTTTGAACCATGAAGGTGGAACAGAACTATATGAGTGCAGAACATTTACTATTTACACACAGGTACACACAATTATAGATAATAACACAGCCACAAACAAGTATATGACAACACACATACATGCAACTACACACAGATACATATTTGCATGTACTTGTATGTACCTGTCTGTAATTGTACTTACAAAAGTTCTGAAACCACAGATAAATCTGGACCTGATTAAACTTAATTTAATTCTGTTTTTATTTAAATTTTACACAGTGTTGTATTTTATGTGTGTGTGTGTGTGTGTGTTTTCTCAGATGCCGGTGTGTTCCTACTTCCTAAAGGGACTCTGTACCAACAGTGAATGTCCCTACAGCCACGTTTACGTTTCCCATAAGGCCGAGGTGTGTGAGGACTTTGTCAGAGGATACTGCCCCGATGGACAGAAGGTACGCCACTGTGTCACATGACTGTGTGACAGAAGAGGTTCAGTCACAGTGACCAGTTGACAAACATATTGAACAAGTATTGAGAGAATGCCTAATCTTGCCTTTATTTTGTGCCAATCTCAAGTTTCTATGACAACCCGTTCCTGAATTAGAGCCAATAGCTGCGTTTCCATTACCCTTGGAAATTCGCAATATGTAAATACCGCTATAAAAGCTGGTAATGGAAACACCTGAATTTCGAAAAAATTTTCAAGTAGCAATAAAAGGTTTTTACACTTTCATGGGGTAATGTATTTTTGTGCATTTTAATGTCATTTTTACGTGAAGTAGCCCGCCTCCAGTGGCCAAAAATATTTTTGCCTGAATCGCTCCATTCCATTGCCACCCGTACGCTTAAGCTCAATCTATGGATCGTCTCCAGACTATGAATTCATATTATAGTCGGGTTCGACAGGCTACTGTCATCTTTCAGAAGCGAGAAATTACTGCTTCGAATGTCCTGAGCACCGCTCCCCGTCCGGCTGATCCAATCTACCATCTACTTAACACCAAGGCCTGCTGGGTAACACCAAGGTCTGCTGGGTAATACCAAGGTCTGCTGGGTAACACCAAGGTCTGCTGGGTAATACCAAGGTCTGCTGGGTAATACCAAGGCCTGCTGGGTAACACCAAGGTCTGCTGGGTAACACCAAGGCCTGCTGGGTAACACCAAGGCCTGCTGGGTAACATAAAGGGCTTGTGGGTAAACAGCCCCTCCCCCTGTGTTTTTCAGTAATGTTCTTTTGTGTTTTGGGGGGTGACAGGGGTGCGTTTGTTTCGTCAGTCTGTCACAGCTCATTTAAATGAGGACACCCAAACCAAAGGATATTAATATTTATTCTATTAGCTGAAGTGCTTAGCTCGCTGATTCTGCTGCTGCGGCGTCTGTTTGTGTGTCTGCGTATGATGGATAGCAGGAGGTAATTATACACACACTAAACTGCTGAGGAGGCAGGAGGAGGCGCAGCAGCCCACCACCCAGCACAACATGGGTTAAAGTCTGCTTCTACTCATCCTCCTCATCTGCAGCCTTCTCATCCACCCTCCTCTTTCTCCTCCTCCTCTACCTTATCCTTCTAATGCTTTTCTGAGCCTCCTCATACTTTTCATTCTCCTCCTCCTCATCATTCTCCTCTTCCTCCTCCTTGTCTTCTCATCAGCATCATCATAATTTTCCTTATATGTCATCATCCTCCTCCTCAGAGTTTCCTGGTGTCTGACTCTCTGGTTTCTTCTGGATTCTTCAACTCATATTCTGTCCATCAGGATGGTTCTGAATGTGGACCTTGTTCTGAATGTGGAACTAATTTTAGATGTGGACCCGGTTGTCTGGGTTCTTTCTGGGGTTCTTCTCAGTTCAGCGTGTGCTGTGGTTGTGAACATGTTGGATCAGCTGACACTGTTGTATCTGAATGCATCTGATAATGGTCTGACAGTCTGGAAGTACTGGATCAGACTGGACCATACTGGACCAGACCAGACTGGACTGGACCAGACCAGACCAGAGTGCTTTGTTGTCCTGTTGGTTGGAGCCTCATATGGGCCTGATGCCAGGGATGTAAACGCATGTGATGGACCCCCCCCCCCCTCATTCTCAGTGTCGGTACTAAATGTGCTGAGTCGACCCAGCAGCGCTCTAATAGGCCCTAGAGACTCCACAGCATTCCTTAAATCAAGTGGAAAATTGTTAAGTTGGTGTGAGATAAAGATGTTCTGTCCAGTGGAGATGTTCCGTCTGTCTGTCCCAGCGCTCAAGTCACAAGTCTGCCATCTGTCAAACATATACTGGGATAAAGACTGGTTGGGGGGTGTCATGGGTTACACACCCAATAATCACATTATATATATATATATATATATATATATATATATATATATATATATATATATATAAAATCACTAAATGAAGGTTCATTTCATGTGACCTTTTCTATTTCTATTTGGGGGGGATCATCTGGGTCTGTATATGTGGTGTTCATTTGCTCATGAATGAGAATTGGGGAAATTGAAAACTTGGGCGTTTTTTCACTGATTTCATCTGTCAGCGTATGAGGGCAGGGCATGGCGTTGTGCCCTGCACTGGGGTTTGGACCTCTCTGAGTGCAAAAACTGAGCAATGAGACCCGTCCCCAGATGGACCACGTTCGGAGAGGGGTACTGGGGGTCGAGCCGGTAGGAGTGAGGTTGGGACAGTTCACTGCCCTGTCGCTTTGGTGTAGCAGGTACAGTACATGTAGCAGGTGCAGTAGGTGTAGCAGGCTTAGTACGTGTAGCAGGTACAGTACGTGTAGCAGGTACAGTAGGGGTAGCAGGTACAGTACGTGTAGCAGGTACAGTAGGTGTAGCAGGTACAGTACGTGTAGCAGGTACAGTAGGTGTAGCAGGTACAGTAGGTGTAGCAGGTTTAGTACATGTAGCAGGTACAGTACATGTAGCAGGTACAGTAGGTGTAGCAGGTACAGTACATGTAGCAGGTACAGTACGTGTAGCAGGTACGGTAGATGTAACAAGGTGCTGCGGATGTCGCAGGTACAGCAGGTGTAGAAGGTACAGTAGGTGTAGCAGGTGCAGTAGTTGGAGCAGGTGCAGTAGGTGTAGCAGGTGTAGCAGGTGCAGTAGATGTAGCAGGTGTAGCAGGTGCAGTAGGTGTAGCAGGTGCACTAGGTGTAGCAGGTGCAGTAGGTGTAGCAGGTGCAGTAAGTGTAGCAGGTACAGTAGGTGTAGCAGGTGCAGTAGTTGGAGCAGGTGCAGTAGGTGTAGCAGGTGCAGTAGGTGTAGCAGGTACAGTTGGTGTAG
The DNA here is from genome assembly GCA_020466265.1 of Siphamia tubifer. NCBI lineage: Eukaryota > Metazoa > Chordata > Actinopteri > Kurtiformes > Apogonidae > Siphamia > Siphamia tubifer. Next base: position 54,767,476 of record CM035786.1, read on the forward strand.
CAGATGTAGCAGGTGCAGTAGGTGTAGCAGGTACAGTAGGTGTAGCAGGTGCAATAGTTGGAGCAGGTGCAGTAGGTGTAGCAGATGCAGTAGTTGGAGCAGATGAAGTATGTTTAGCAGGTGTCGCAGGTGCAGAATATGTAGCAGGTACGGTAGGTGTAGCAATGTGCTGCAGGTGTAGCAGATGCAGTAGGTGTAACAGGTACAGTAGGTTTAGCAGGTGTCGCAGGTGCAGAATATGTAGCAGGTACGGTAGGTGTAGCAATGTGCTGCAGGTGTAGCAGATGCAGTAGGTGTAGCAGGTACAGTAGGTGTAGCAGTTGCAGTAGTTGGAGCAGGTGCAGTATGTTTAGCAGGTGTCGCAGGTGCAGATGATGTAGCAGGTACGGTAGGTGTAGCAATGTGCTGCAGGTGTAGCAGGTGCAGTAGGTGTAGCAGGTGCAGTAGGTGTAGCAGGTGCAGTAGGTGTAGCAGGTGCAGTAGTTGGAGCAGGTACAGTCGGTGTAGCAGGTGCAGAAGATGTAGCAGGTGCAGTAGGTGTAGCAGGTGCAGTAGATGTAGCAGCTGCAGCAGGTGCAGTAGGTGTAGCAGCTGCAGTTGATGTAGCAGGTGCAGTAGGTGTAGCAGCTGCAGTAGGTGTAGCAGCTGCAGCAGGTGCAGTAGGTGTAGCAGGTGCAGTAGGTGTAGCAGCTGCAGCAGGTGCAGTAGATGTAGCAGGTACAGTAGGTATAGCAGGTACAGTAGGTGTAGCAGGGGCAGTAGATGTAGCAGCTGCAGTAGATGTAGCAGGTGCAGTAGGTGTAGCAGCTGCAGTAGATGTAGCAGGGGCAGTAGATGTAGCAGGTGCAGTAGGTGTAGCAGGTGCAGTAGGTGTAGCAGCTGCAGTAGGTGTAGTAGGTGCAGTAGGTGTAGCAGCTGCAGTAGGTGTAGCAGGTGTAGTAGGTGTAGCAGGTGCAGTAGGTGTAGCAGCTGCAGTAGGTGTAGTAGCTGCAGTAGGTGTAGTAGGTGCAGTAGGTGTAGTAGGTGCAGTAGGTGTAGCAGCTGCAGTAGGTGTAGCAGCTGCAGTAGGTGTAGCAGCTGCAGTAGGTGCAGTAGGTGTAGTAGGTGCAGTAGGTGTAGTAGGTGCAGTAGGTGTAGCAGCTGCAGTAGGTGTAGTAGCTGCAGTAGGTGTAGTAGGTGCAGTAGGTGTAGCAGCTGCAGTAGGTAGGGCAGCTGCAGTAGGTGCAGTAGGTGTAGTAGGTGTAGTAGCTGCAGTAGGTGTAGTAGGTGCAGTAGGTGCAGTAGGTGTAGTAGGTGCAGTAGGTGTAGTAGCTGCAGTAGGTGTAGTAGGTGCAGTAGGTGTAGTAGGTGCAGTAGGTGTAGTAGGTGCAGTAGGTGCTGCTGACCTTAGTTCACCTGTATCTTCATCATGTTTTGGATTCTTTCTAATGGGATGTTTGCTGCTGAAATGCATGCTGGGAGTTACCTGTGTTGAGTAGAACGTAAATAAAGTCTGAAAACAGTGGATTCGTGGTCTTCCCCCCAGCGCTGAAGTCACGCTCCTGATATAGACGTCGGCGACAGCAGTGTTAGGACGGTGTAATTTGTCGGAGGGGTGCTGTTCCAAACCGCAGCCGTATAAGATGATCTGTCCAAACATTTGACAGCCAGCCGATCCCAGGCCTTCACCCACACCAACACGGTAACAGGGTTGACCTGGAGTCCAGCCTGTTCCTGGAAACTCCATCTGAACACGCTCTGACAAACACTGCGCTATCATTAGCTTTTCTGACAGGTGGGGGGGATCGGGTCTCTGGGAGAATGAATCTACCAATTTACACCCGTATTACTCTGACATACACACTGAGCTGCAAACATGTCTGTGAAAGAACGCTGGACCTGCCCCACCCCCCACCCCCTCTACTGTGACCCACTTAACCTTAAAGGACCAGAACTCTCAGCAGGACGGGGGTTCCCTCTATTCCTGGGGGGGGGGTTTCAGGACTCCCACCTCCAGATGCATTTAGTCATGCAGTCGTGCACCTGTGGTTTCCACGGTTACAGTAAAAACAATAAAAGATACTGGTCTGACTGGAAGCCTTGGTCACTATCGGTTTGTAGATCTAGTACTTTTTTCATTTTGGTTAAAACCATCAAATAGGTATAGGAGGCAGAGGGGGTCGTCCAATAACCCAAGGGTTGGCGGTTCAAATTCCGCTCTGTCCTAGTCTGTCCATTGTGTCCTTGGACAAAGACACTTCACCTCCTGACACACCAGCCCTGTTTTCAGGAGAGTTTTTATTCCTGTTTAATCCAAAATAAAGGTTCATTCCTCTTTCAGATGCACCATGTAAACAGCTAATTCCAGTTGAAAATAATAATTCACTGTTAAACTGAATTCAGAATAAAGTCACTGGTTTATTTTGATCTTAACTTATATTCAGAGAATTTCTAATCTCGCCCCTATTTTGTGCCAAACTCAAGTTTCTATGACAACCCGTTGTTGAATTAGAGCATATGATGTCATTTTGATCTTTCTGCTATATGCGATCTTGACCTTTGACCTTTTTTATTGTTAACTCTAGAACAGGCGTCTCAAACCTGTGGCCTGTGGGATGAACTTTTTGCTCCCCACCCCAGTTCAGTACAGTACCCATGTCATCCTCACACACTTGAATGTTGCTGAATGTTTCCAGACATTTGTTTAGTTCTGTAGAGGTCTTCATTGTCTTTTGTTGTAGAAATAAGAAGGTGAGCCACTTGGTTGAGACGTATTTCTGTAGAAAACATCTGCCCCCGCCCACTTCAGTCATGAAGCCAATAATTGTATATAACTAGGGATGTGACTTTTGGTCCAAAACACGATTCAAAATTCGCTAAAAACTATTTGTCTACTGTACGATAGTAGCACCTGGTAGAATTAGGGCAATTACTCACTCATTTAGGGACTCATTCTTTTTTTTTTAACACTCAAACACAACACTTCGGTGAAAGACGGGGACAAACGCGGAAGTTCACCAAAATAAAACGGAAGAAGAAGACAGCGGATGAAGACAAAGTTAAAGTTGATTAATTTAAGAGAATGAAAATGCACATTTCCCTTCATCTTTTTTAAACACTTAATGTAATCTGCTATGATATCACAGAAGAGCAGCATAGGTACGCTGCTAAGTTTAGTGTGCTAATAACTTTGATTTACAAGAGCTTGTCTTCTGTTTCATTTTGGTGAACTTCCGTTTTGTTGTGGGGTAAATTTGCTGAATTTTTCTTTCACGTTTGTTTTGGGAGGTTTGTACGTTTCTGCTTCTGCTTGATTTCTATTATTGGGGCATTTTTCTCTTGCACTGTACTTCTGTTGCATTAGTTTTATGTTTTTGGTTGTTTATCTAGAAGAGCGTCCGTGTTTAGAAGAGCGTCCACGTCTAGAAGAGCGTCCACGTCTAGAAGAGCGTCCACGTCTAGAAGAGCGTCAGCGTCTACAAGAGCGTCCGTGTGTAGAAGAGCGTGCGTGTCTAGAAGAGCGTCCATGTCTAGAAGAGCGTCCACGTCTAGAAGAGCGTCAGCGTCTACAAGAGCGTCCGTGTGTAGAAGAGCGTCCATGTCTAGAAGAACGTCCATGTCTAGAAGAGCGTCCACGTCTAGAAGACCGTCCGCGTTTAGAAGAGCGTCCGTGTCTAGAAGAGCGTCAGCGTCTACAAGAGCGTCCGCGTTTAGAAGAGCGTGTGTGTCTAGAAGAGCGTCCACGTCTAGAAGAGCGTCCGTGTTTAGAAGAGCGTCCCTGTCTAGAAGAGCATCCGTGTTTAGAAGAGCGTCCGTGTTGAGAAGAGCGTGTGTGTCTAGAAGAGCGTCCATGTCTAGAAGAGCGTGTGTGTCTAGAAGAGCGTCCGCGTCTAGAAGAGCGTCCGCGTCTAGAAGAGAGTCCGCGTCTAGAAGAGTGTCAGTGTCTAGAAGAGCGTCCGCATTTAGAAGAGCGTCCGCGTTTAGAAGAGCGTCCGCGTCTAGAAGAGCGTTCATGTCTAGAAGAGTGTCCTCGTCTAGAAGAGCGTCCGTGTCTAGAAGAGCGTGCGCGTCTAGAAGAGCGTGCGCGTCTAGAAGAGCGTCCGCGTCTAGAAGAGCGTCCGCGTCTAGAAGAGCGTCCGCGTTTAGAAGAGCGTGCGTGTCTAGAAGAGCGTCCGTGTCTAGAAGAGCGTCAGCGTCTACAAGAGCGTCCGCGTTTAGAAGAGCGTGTGTGTCTAGAAGAGCGTCCATGTCTAGAAGAGCGTCCACGTCTAGAAGAGCGTCAGCGTCTACAAGAGCGTCCGTGTGTAGAAGAGCGTCCATGTCTAGAAGAACGTCCATGTCTAGAAGAGCGTCCACGTCTAGAAGACCGTCCGCGTTTAGAAGAGCGTCCGTGTCTAGAAGAGCGTCAGCGTCTACAAGAGCGTCCGCGTTTAGAAGAGCGTGTGTGTCTAGAAGAGCGTCCACGTCTAGAAGAGCGTCCCTGTCTAGAAGAGCATCCGTGTTTAGAAGAGCGTCCGTGTTGAGAAGAGCGTGTGTGTCTAGAAGAGCGTCCATGTCTAGAAGAGCGTGTGTGTCTAGAAGAGCGTCCGCGTCTAGAAGAGCGTCCGCGTCTAGAAGAGCGTCCGCGTCTAGAAGAGAGTCCGCGTCTTGAAGAGTGTCAGTGTCTAGAAGAGCGTCCGCATTTAGAAGAGCGTCCGCGTTTAGAAGAGCGTCCGCGTCTAGAAGAGCGTTCATGTCTAGAAGAGTGTCCTCGTCTAGAAGAGCGTCCGTGTCTAGAAGAGCGTGCGCGTCTAGAAGAGCGTGCGCGTCTAGAAGAGCGTCCGCGTCTAGAAGAACGTCCGCGTTTAGAAGAGCGTGCGTGTCTAGAAGAGCGTCCGTGTCTAGAAGAGCGTCAGCGTCTACAAGAGCGTCCGCGTTTAGAAGAGCGTGTGTGTCTAGAAGAGCGTCCATGTTTAGAAGAGCATCCGTATTTAGAAGAGCGTCCGTGTTTAGAAGAGCGTCCCTGTCTAGAAGAGCATCCGTGTTTAGAAGAGCGTCCGTGTTTAGAAGAGCGTCCCTGTCTAGAAGAGCATCCATGTTTAGAAGAGCATCCGTGTTTAGAAGAGCGTCCGTGTTTAGAAGAGCATCCGTGTTTAGAAGAGCGTCCCTGTCTAGAAGAGCATCCGTGTTTAGAAGAGCATCCGTGTTTAGAAGAGCGTCCGTGTTTAGAAGAGCATCCGTGTTTAGAAGAGCGTCCGTGTTTAGAAGAGCGTCCCTGTCTAGAAGAGCATCCATGTTTAGAAGAGCATCCGTGTTTAGAAGAGCGTCCGTGTTTAGAAGAGCGTCCGTGTTTAGAAGAGCGTCCCTGTCTAGAAGAGCATCCGTGTTTAGAAGAGCATCCGTGTTTAGAAGAGCGTCCGTGTTTAGAAGAGCATCCGTGTTTAGAAGAGCGTCCGTGTTTAGAAGAGCGTCCCTGTCTAGAAGAGCATCCGTGTTTAGAAGAGCGTCCATGTCTAGAAGAGCGTCCGCGTCTAGAAGAGCGTCCGCGTCTAGAAGAGAGTCCGCATTTAGAAAAGCGTCAGCTTTTAGAAGAGCGTCCGTGTCTAGTGTGGTTGTGATTTCCTCTTCTGATACTGCTTTGTCCGAGAAGTTCCGACAGTGGAAACACACCTATTGTTTCCTTAGGCCTGACCCCCCTCACATGTCCTCATGTGTTCTTGTCTTTCAGTGTAAGAAGAAACACACTCTGATGTGTCCAGACTTCACTAAGACCGGTTCGTGTCCACGAGGCGCTCGCTGTAAACTGCAGCACCGCCATCCAACCAAACGCAGCACCTGCCCTGTCCCCAACGCCGGGGTTCCACCAAAGAGGACCCGAACCAAGGAGACCAACAAAAGGTGGGTCAAGGTGTAGGATTACAGGGGGGCCTGGTGGTCCTGGTTGGTTCTGGTAGATCCTGGTGGGCCTCAGTGATTGCACTTGTCCCATTGGTCCAGGTGGTCCTGGTGGGCCCCAGTAGATCCTGGTGGTCCCAGTGGGCCCTGGTAGGTCCCTGTGGTCCCATTGATCCAGGTGGATCCCGGTGGTCCTGGTGAGCCTCAGTAGGTCTCTGTGGTCCCATTGGTCCCGGTGGTCCTTATGGGCCTCAGTAGGTCCTGGTGGGTCACGATGGTCCTGGTAATTCAGGTGATCCCATTGGTCCTGGTAGGTCCTTGTGGGTCCTGGTAGGGCCTAGTGGTCCCAGTGGTCCCATTGGTCTCTGTGGGTCCCAATAGTCCTGGTGGGCCCAGGTGTGTCCTGGTGATTCTGGTGATCCCATTGGTCCAGGTAGGTCCTGTTTGTCCCGGTAGGTCCAGGTGTGCCACGTTAGGGTCTGGTGGTTCCGGTAGGTCCTGTTGGATCCCAGGAGTTCTGGTGGTCCTGGTGCATGCTAGTAGGCCTTGCTGGTCCTGGTGGGCCCGGTGGTCCCTGTGGGCCCCAGTAGGTCCTGGTGGTCCTGTTGTTCGGTGGCTGGTCCTCATTGTGGTGTGGTGGTTTCTTGTAGATCCCGAGCGTCTGCAGTGTCTCCTCTGGTTCTTCAGACAGACCCCCAAACGCCCCCTGCTGGTCACCTGCCGCTGCCATCCTTCATCTCCCTCTGCAGCTCTCCAGAGGACGCAGACACCCCCAACGCCGAACAGAGCCAGGAGGTCAAAGGTCAGGCACAGACCCCTGTAACCCCTAGACCAACTTTAGGTCTGGTCCTGACCCATGCGGTCCAACCCACATTGCTATTACTTCATATGAATATCAATGTAATAATACCCATTTATAAATTATCATATTAGCATTAGCATTAGCACCACCGTACGAGCAGAAACCAAGAAAACTTTACATACCAATGAAACCAAAATACACATGTAATATAAATACATAATGTACTATATTGTTTTATGATAATATAATAATAATATATTCATATATCCATATTTAGGGGTAGATATTTTCATCACATCCAATTCTTTTCCTCCTTTGAAAACACACTCACTTTCTAATCTACATTTTTTTTTATCATTTGTTTGTATTTGTTTTGTAACTGTTGCATGTTTGGACATTGATAAAACACAATCTTTTCCCCTGTGGACATTTGTCCACCAGTGGACATTTGGGGCAGCTGTGGCTCAGTTGGTAGAGTGGGTCGCCCAATGACCTAGAGGTTGGTGGTTTGCGTCCCAGCTCTGTCTGTCCACATGTCGAAGTGTCCTTGGGCAAGACACTGAACCCTGACTTAGTCCCAGTAGGACTGACAAAAAAATACAACAAAAAAACCCTTAGCAACCTACTGGTGTATGAGTGTGTGTGTGTGTGTGTGTGTGTGTGAATGGGTGAATGTGAGGCTAATGTAAAGCACCATGAAGGTGGAAAAGAACGATATAAATGCAGAACATTTACCATTTGTCTTAGTGGATGTTTGGTTCTTTTAAGGGTTAAAGGTTGAAGTGAACTGTGAACACATTAAAACACAGTGTTGGACTGATGTCCAGGTGGACTGGTGTCTCAGAGTGTATCCTCATTGGTCAGTTGTTCCAGTTGGTCTGAGTTCATAACGTCGATGTTAAACTCTTTTGTGTTTATTTTCAGGAAAGTCTCTGCAGATCAAGCCTCGTCTTTAGGACTCTGAAGACCAGCTGACCTCTGACCTCAGGTGTGTCTGATGGTCTGAACTGTCACCAGCTGACCTCTGACCTCAGGTGTGTCTGATGGTCTGAACTGTCACTCAGGGTTTCACATGTTTATACAGATTTTTGTACATTTTAAAAAGAAATAAAGTTTGAACAAAGATTGAACTATCATCGACTCGTGTGATGTCATGTGACCTGGGGATAAGTGTGATGTCATGTGACCTGGGGATAAGTGTGATGTCATGTGACCTGGGGATAAGTGTGATGTCATGTGACCTGGGGATAAGTGTGATGTCATGTGACCTGATCTTTGTGTATTTTTGTGTATTTCTGTTTGTGTGTAGTTCAGTATGTATTTCAATGCAATTAAGTGTCTGTTTTTGTGTATTTAATGTGTATTTCATGTATTTTATTTCAGTGTGTATATTTTAGTATTTCTTTGTGGATTTTTGAGTATGTTTGTGTTTTTTTATATATTTCTGTTTGTGTATTGTTGTGTATGTATTTGTTTCAGTGTGTATTTATGAATTTGTGTGTATTTCATTATATTTAAGGGTCTGTGTAATTTATGGTGTGTTTCTGTATTTCCTTTGTTTTTGTGCATTTTATGTACTTTTATGTTTATTTTAGTGTGTATTTTTTATATTTCTGTATTTATGTGTATTATTGTGTGTATGTCAATATAATAAGTGTCTGTTTTTGTGTATTTAATGTGTATTTTATGGTGCGTTTTGTATTTCAGTGTACACTTTTGTATTTCCTTGTGTATTTTTAAAGAAATATGTGTATTTGTGTGTATTTTTGGGTATTTCTATGTTTGTGTATTGTTGTGTTTGTGTGTATTTCAGTGTGTGTTTGTGTGTACTTTAGTGTACTGTATTGTGTTTCCGACTGAAGCGTGGACATGTTTGTGAGATGAGCTTTCAGACGTCCATCCATCCATCACCCCCCCCACGATGCTCCTCTCTCACTCCTCGCTCCCCTCTCTCTCTCTCTCTCTCTCTCTCTCTCTCTCTCTCTCTCTCTCTCTCTCGCCCGTCTCGTCTCCTGTAGACGTAAAGTGCCTGAGACAGATGTCTGCTGCTTCTCGTCTAAAAACCCTCAACACGAGCTGCTGAGCTCGGCAAACTCTAATTAAGATCAATATTTCAATTTTTAGTAAAAGCGTGAGAGACGCAGGGAGACAGAGGAGACGAATCATCTGTCCACGAGACGGACGCGAAGGTCAACTGTGATTCTTCACCGTTATTCTGTTGCTCTGAGCTTTTACCGCCTTTAAAGCCACGAGGTCATGATGTTTGAGCACAGATTTAGACGAACTGATAAACCCCCAATAAACCTCTAATAAACCCCCAATAAACCTCTGATGAACCCCCAATAAACCTCTAATAAACCCCCAATAAACATCTAATAAAACCCTAATAAACCTCTAATAAACCCATAATAAACCTCTAATAAAACCCCAATAAACCTCTAATAAACCCCCAATAAACCTCTAATAAACCCCCAATAAACCTCTAATAAACCCCAATAAACCTCTAATAAACCCCCAATAAACCTCTAATAAACCCATAATAAACCTCTAATAAACCCCAATAAACCTCTTAATAAACCCCCAATAAACCCCCAATAAACCTCTAATAAACCCATAATAAACCCCCAATAAACCTCTAATAAACCCCCAATAAACCTCTTAATAAACCCCCAATAAACCTCTAATAAACCCCAATAAACCTCTAATAAACCCCCAATAAACCTCTAATAAACCCCCAATAAACCTCTAATAAAACCCTAATAAACCTCTAATAAACCCATAATAAACCCCCAATAAACCTCTAATAAACCCCCAATAAACCTCTTAATAAACCCCCAATAAACCTCTAATAAACCCCAATAAACCTCTAATAAACCCCCAATAAACATCTAATAAAACCCTAATAAACCTCTAATAAACCCATAATAAACCTCTAATAAAACCCCAATAAACCTCTAATAAACCCCCAATAAACCTCTAATAAACCCCCAATAAACCTCTAATAAACCCCAATAAACCTCTAATAAACCCCCAATAAACCTCTAATAAACCCATAATAAACCTCTAATAAACCCCAATAAACCTCTTAATAAACCCCCAATAAACCCCCAATAAACCTCTAATAAACCCATAATAAACCCCCAATAAACCTCTAATAAACCCCCAATAAACCTCTTAATAAACCCCCAATAAACCTCTAATAAAACCCTAATAAACCTCTAATAAACCCATAATAAACCTCTAATAAAACCCCAATAAACCTCTAATAAAACCCCAATAAACCTCTAATAAACCCCAATAAACCTCTAATAAACCCCCAATAAACCTCTAATAAACCCCCAATAAACCTCTGATAAACCCCAATAAACCTCTAATAAACCCCCAATAAACCTCTTAATAAACCCCCAATAAACCCCAATAAACCTCTAATAAACCCCAATAAACCTCTAATAAACCCATAATAAACCCCCAATAAACCTCTAATAAACCCCCAATAAACCTCTTAATAAACCCCCAATAAACCTCTAATAAACCCCAATAAACCTCTAATAAACCCCAATAAACCTCTAATAAAACCCCAATAAACCTCTAATAAACCCCAATAAACCTCTAATAAACCCATAATAAACCTCTAATAAACCCCAATAAACCTCTAATAAACCCCCAATAAACCTCTAATAAACCCCAATAAACCTCTAATAAACCCCCAATAGACCTCTAATAAACCCCAATAAACCTCTGATAAACCCCCAATAAACCTCTAGTAAACCCCCAATAAACCTCTAATAAACCCATAATAAACCCCCAATAAACCTCCAATAAACCACCAATAAACCTCTAATAAACCCATAATAAACCCCCAATAAACCTCTAATAAACCCCCAATAAACCCCAATAAACCTCTGATAAACCCATAATAAACCCCCAATAAACCTCTAATGAACCCCCAATAAACCTCTGATAAACCCATAATAAACCCCCAATAAACCTCTAATGAACCCCCAATAAACCTCTAATAAACCCATAATAAACCCCCAATAAACCCCCAATAAACCTCTAAGAAACCCATAATAAACCCCCAATAAACCTCTAATAAACCCATAATGAACCCCCAATAAACCTCTAATAAACCCCCAATAAACCCCAATAAACCTCTAAGAAACCCATAATAAACCCCCAATAAACCTCTAATAAACCCATAATGAACCCCCAATAAACCTCTAATAAACCCATAATAAACCCCCAATAAACCCCCAATAAACCTCTAATAAACCCCCAATAAACCTCTAAGAAACCCATAATAAACCCCCAATAAACCTCTGATAAACCCATAATAAACCCCCAATAAACCTCTAATAAACCCCCAATAAACCTCTTAATAAACCCCCAATAAACCCCCAATAAATCTCTAATAAACCCCAATAAACCTCTAATAAACCCATAATAAACCCCCAATAAACCTCTAATAAACCCCCAATAAACCCCCAATAAACCTCTAATAAACCCCCAATAAACCTCTTAATAAACCCCCAATAAACCTCTAATAAACCCCCAATAAACCCCCAATAAACCTCTAATGAACCCCAATAAACCTCTAATAAACCCATAATAAACCCCCAATAAACCTCTAATAAACCCCCAATAAACCTCTAATAAACCTCTAATAAACCCCCAATAAACCTCTTAATAAACCCCCAATAAACCTCTAATAAACCCCCAATAAACCCCCAATAAACCTCTAATGAACCCCCAATAAACCTCTAATAAACCCCCAATAAACCCCCAATAAACCTCTAATAAACCCCCAATAAACCTCTAATAAACCCATAATGAACCCCCAATAAACCTCTAATAAACCCCCAATAAACCTCTTAATAAACCCCCAATAAACCCCAATAAACCTCTAATAAACCCCCAATAAACCCCCAATAAACCTCTAATAAACCCCCAATAAACCTCTAAGAAACCCATAATAAACCCCCAATAAACCTCTGATAAACCCATAATAAACCCCCAATAAACCTCTAATAAACCCCCAATAAACCTCTTAATAAACCCCCAATAAACCCCCAATAAACCTCTAATAAACCCCAATAAACCTCTAATAAACCCATAATAAACCCCCAATAAACCTCTAATAAACCCCCAATAAACCCCCAATAAACCTCTAATAAACCCCAATAAACCTCTAATAAACCCCCAATAAACCTCTTAATAAACCGCCAATAAACCTCTAATAAACCCCCAATAAACCCCCAATAAACCTCTAATAAACCCGTAATAAAACCCCAATAAACCTCTAATAAAACCCCAATAAACCTCTAATAAACCCCCAATAAACCTCTAATAAACCTCTGATAAACCTGTACAGTAATAAACCTGTAATAAACCACAGCTCTTCAGAGACCCTCTCCCCTCCTGAACCTTAACCCTATCCCACTCCACCATATATATATATATATATATATATATATATATATATATATATATATATATATATATATATTAATGATCAAACCTAGAACATCTGATCATCTTTGTTTTATCTTCATCTTTTCTTTCTTTTTCTTCATCTTTTCTTTGTCTTTTTTTTCTTTATCGTTCCATGGTGGTTTCTTGGGTTTTTTTCTTCATCGTTTCATTGGTCCATCCTCTTCCTCCCTTAAGCCTTCTTTGGCACGTCCGTCCGTGCATGTGCACACGCACGTGCACACCTTGACAATGGGGCCCAGTTTGTGCAGAGCAGCATTAGCGTCTTAGTGGCCCCAGATAACCCGGGCCCCCAGAGCCCCCTCCCAGAGCCGGTCCCTTGTGTCCGGACGAGCATCCGTGTCCTGAGGATCCTCCTCCTGCTGATGTCCGTTCCTCTTAAATCTGAGGAAGTGCACGTACAGCGAAGTCCCAGAATGCAGCGGGACAATGCATCTCCTGAGCGGCGCATTAGCCTGAGCCCCAGGGCGTCAGTGAAAGGACCTGCTCATCTTCTTAAAGGAACATTCAAAGCGCTGCTGAGCCGGCGCTCGGCCCAACGCTGCTGATTTCAGAGAAAAAAAAACTCTAATGACTGAAACTTCAAAAACCGGAGATGATTTCTGTCTCTTATCATCCTCAGCACATTTGATCTGGTTTGGAAGGCCGGGTGCTGGGGGGGGGGGGGGGGGGGGGGGGGCAGTATTTCACGGACCTGCTCGGACTGGAAGGTGAACTCAGCAGCTGCCTCAGGTTTTCCTTCCACGCTCAAACTTACGGCCACCACGCTTGTTTTCCCGCACATGTGCACTTTGTTCCTCAGATTTATCACCGCCGGCAGGAGCCCAAGGGCCCCCTGGGGGACCTGGGGGGCTGGAGGGGCCGAGGCCCATCAGTCGTTTGGACAGAACAAAGACACATGAGTTGTGGACGTGAGGCCAGTTCCTCCTCAGATGAGCAGGTCGGTCCTGGTTAATTACAGATGAAAAGTGTGTGGACGAGGTTCAGCATCGACCAATCAGAGCGAAGCACTGACGCCCGCAGGTCGACAGGAAATGAGCAGTGATTTTCAACCGCAGATCAATCAGTCACTGATAGATTCAGAGTCAGAGGAATGGAACTGCTGGAGCTGACTGGAACATTCTATAAGGTAATGTTAAAACTACATGTTTAACACATGTTTAAAGGGACAGTTCAGTATTTTTCAGATGAATGTGTTTGTCATCAGTGTCTTTACTCTGGTGCACCCACACTGACTTACCCCCCACAGTGTCCTGTGAGCCCAGTTCTGGTCCGGTTTTGGTCAAAGCCAAAGTAGTTTCCTGGGGTCAACAAAATAAAATGTGTTTCTTCTCAAAACAGTATGTGTTGGAATGAGTGATTTATTTACATAACAAAACCATCACAGAACAAAAACTCACACCTCGTAATTGCTTGGAGCTACTTTCTCTCAATAGCGACCAATGCGTGTTGTCATTACTAACAGCAGAGAAAAGTATTCAGTAAAATGACCAAAATAATCAATGTGCTAGCGTTGTCACTGCTAACAGCTGTGCGTCTTATCAAACTACTTGCATCAGTTGTTGGTCAGTGTTAGCGGCTGCTGCAGTGCAGGAGCACAGCTGTTAGCAGTGACAACACTCGCGCATTGATCGGTATTGAGAGAAAGTAGCTCCAATACTACTATAATAGTATAATAGTAATACTAAAAAGGTGTGAGTTTTTGTTCTGTGATGGTTTTGTTATGTAAATAAATCACTCATTCCAACACATACTGTTTTGAGAAGAAACACGTTTTATTTTGTTGACCCCAGAACCTCCTTAGAACCACTTCAGAACTGCCTTAGAACCTCTTCGGAACCTCCTTAGAACTGATTTTGAATCTTTTCAGAATTGCCTTAGAACCACTTCAGAACTACCTTAGAACCTCCTTAGAACATCTTCAGAACCTTCTCAGAACTGATTTAGAATGTCCTCAGAACCACCTTAGAACCTCTTCAGAACTGTCGTAGAACCTTTTCAGAACTACCTTAGAACCTCCTCAGAACCTCCTCAGATTCTGGCCCACTCTTACATCTTCAGAACACTTCTATCACCAGAACCAGTGGATATGAGGTCAAAGGTCATGCCTACAGGTGAGTGACCAGAGTAACCCTTACCTTAACCTTAGCCTCAGCCACATGTTTAGCAGGAATCCAGAGAACACAGTATCTTTATCTGGACAGGCCCCGCCCCCCAGCGCCAAACACAGGGCAGTTCACATTCTCGTGGACCATATAGACCACATGGACCTCATGGTTCTGATAATTTGTCAAGAACTTGATTCTGACTCTGTTTTTCCATCTAGACCTGGTCTGCAAACCTAGTCCTGGACCATGAGACCACATCCATGTCAGGAACGGTCTGTAGACCATGAGACCACATCCATGTCAGGAACAGTCTGTAGACCATGAGACCACATCCATGTCAGGAACAATCTGTAGACCATGAGACCACATCCATGTCAGGAACAATCTGTAGACCATGCGACCATGTTCCTGGGCTCTGATTGATCCACAGTGTTTCCATGGTTACAGTTGAACCTGGCTTTAAGCATTTTGGACCTGCTGAGGTGTCCTCGTTTATCTGGACTGGACTCAGTCTGGTGTTCACCTGGTCTGGTTTTGGTCTAGTCTAGTTCCTGGTGCGTGCCTCGCCAAATTCCGCCCCACAGTGAACTGTGTTAATCTGTCACGTGATTGGCTGATTTCATCATGTCATGCATGTGACCTTTAACCAGGACCATATGGATTTTTATCAGGTTCTATATTCTGGTTCCATGTGGATCTGGTGCAAACGCTGAATCGACTTATTTCCGGATCTGAGTCTCAGTATTTTTACCGTCAAACCTGTCAATGTTCAGAATCACTTCAGTGTCTGCATTTAGAACATTTATTACAGGAGGCATTAAATCCAGGTCTGTCTGTCTGTCTGTCTGTCTGTCTTTCTGTCTGTCTGTCTGTCTGTCTGTCTGTCTGTCTTTCTGTCTGTCTGTCTGTCTGTCTGTCTTTCTGTCTGTCACCAGGATTCTGCAAAAAGTTCTGAACGGATTTTGATGAAACTTTCAGAAATGATAGATAATGGGTGAAGGAAGAACCCATTAGATTTTGACCGATGAAGGTCAAAGGTCAAAGTCACAGTAAAGGTCAACAGCTAAAACACATCAGGGGTAATATCTCAGAATTCAGACAGGATTTCAGGATCTCGTGTTTTTATTTTCATTCACATGGTCTGACCTTCAGACATGGGTCAACACCTATGGCTCCATCGCGTCACAGTTTGACGTCATATGACGACATATCAAGCCTTGGCACAGGTCTGCTGTCTCCGAATGCCTTGTTCATATTTATCTTTTCCAAAAACCAGGATCAGGGGCCGGCACCAGATGTTTTGGGGGCACCCAGTCCCAGAATTAGAATATTAAGATCCAGTATTTTGTGAACTACAGGGGGCACCTAAAGTCATTTAATTTTAAATATGGATTAATTTGGTTCTGCTTAGAGACTTGGAATTATGATCTTTTTTCTCATAATTTTGACTTTTTATCTGAGAATTTTTACTCTTTTAAAGTTTGATTTATCAGAATAAGTGTGTTTTGTTCTGCGTTACACCTCAACAATGTTGAGATATTGTGACTGTTTATCTTCACTTAATGTGTCTTATAATCCAGTTCACCTTATAATGTGGAAAATACAGTAAATAAAGCATTCAGTGATTATTCATGGACACTCACTATGTACTTGATCAGATGTAGGACACTATGTTTACAGAGGATCATTTCTAATTCTACAAAAAGGAAAGGGGGGGTGTTCACCTAGGGCACCACATTGACCAGAACCAGCCCTGATCAGAATCCATGGTCAGTTCTAAGTCGACAGAAAAACAAAAAACATTAGCTGTAGTTTTCAGTTTATACACTGTCCTTGAATGTGATGATCAGCTGGAAAAGACTGGAGTTCACTTTTAAAAACCTTTTCTACATCAAATGCAAGAACCAATGTTGACTTTAGGACCCGGATCAAACCTCCTGTGACCTGTTCTTTAGCCTTGATCCAGTGTTTGGAAACCAACGGAATGGAAAAGAAAAGGAATCAAACTTTAAATTCTTTTTACAGAAGCGACAACAGTCGTTAAGCTCCATAATCCACCATTTTGTTTAGTCATTCCTAACTTTCTCCAGACTTCGTGAACTTTCCGTCATTCTAAAGATTATGCTGATTGGTTGTAGTACCGTTCTATTGCATACAGAGGGATTTGAATGACAACATTTTAGCCCCGCCTCCCCTGACTATGAAGCACCACTAGACCCATACATGGAATGAATAGGGATAGCACTGCTAGGCTAGTAAATAACCTGAAAAAACTAACATTTCTTTAGAAAAACCTGTCATTTTAACAGTATTCTGCCTCAAATGATCAATTCTATACAAGCACTGTGGCTCAGAGACACTACGGCTGAATCTCATTTCACCCCTTCCCCTCAATTTTGCACGTCCACGTGTTACCCCTACCACGTGTTACCAGGGATGATTTGAAATAGGCAGGTGAAGTATTGAAGTTTTACTGTATTAGCATTAAATATTCAGTATTTCAGTAGTACTGGTCCAGAGTGATGGTCATTTTTCCAGTGGAATTGTCTGTAATCTGTCCATCAGTCATCCTATCTGCAGTTCAGAAAAGATGCTGTGAAAAAGCTTGATATATGGAAAATCCAGAATATACTGAATGTGTAGGAATAAGGTTCCTAAGTAAATCTGTAGGAGTTTATAAGTTGATAGGCTACCAGTGTGTCTACTATTCTGTGTTTTGCAGCCGTCCGATCCCAGTCAATGTCTGTAGTTTAGCTGTTCTTCCTCCACTTCAACACTCGTCATCTGTCTCATATGGATCAAATGAATGTGGATGAAGAATATTTTCCTCTTCAACTGAATCACCTGTTGCTTCTCCTATTTCTACTGAAAAATAGCTTAAGTTGTCGCTTGAATCGCTGCTGTTGTTGCTTATGTCGTCCATGTTTCCACGCAGGCAAAGCGGAGCAGTCTTCCTCTGCTGATGTCACAGGTCAAAGTTCAGAGTCCCGGAAATAAGTAGGTGAAATTTGTAGGCAGCCAATTTGAATGGCTTTGTGGATTAAATATGAAGAACTGTGTGATGTTGTCGTTAGTGACGTATGTGTGGATCGACTTTAGACACCATGAACTTTCATATTATGTATAGTTGTAAAATCATGTCAGTGACAATTTAAAGATTTCTAATGTTTTCTCGCATTCTTCACTCACCTTTGATAAGAGGAAATCTCCACCCTTCTTCTTCTTCTTAGTTGTTTACGGTTGTTTCTCTCCCAATTTTCACACTTTGTTACGCCCGCCCTCTGACTCTATACTTTACTATGATTGGTCGACCAGTTTCAGGGAAATCTAGCCAAAAGTTACATTGAGTGCAACTAGACTACTGCAGTAGCACATTAGATTTGCTGTCGCTAGGGGCACTAGCACGGCTAGGCTAGCATAGCCCAGGAAAATGCAACCACTACAGCAGAAGACATGTTTGTTTTACTTCTCGTTAAAGCTGTGGTTTTTTGGCAGAGTGAACTATGTAGGTGAGTGTTGAAGGGGTGTCCCAATTCATAGGGGTTGATTTTCAAGCCCTACCCCTAATAGCTCTGTTTGAAGGAATAAGGGGTGAAATGAGATTGAGCCTAAAAGACACTAAGCTCTTAGTAACAGAAGCAGAAAATGTTTCAAACTGTGCTTCATTTTGTTTAGACATTTCACATTTTATTTTTACAGGATAGTTTGTAAAATGTCAATATTTTCACAAGTTTATGCTATTTATTGTACTAAAACAAAAACAAAAATATTTGAAGTTGTTATTATTTATCATATTATTTTTGTCTTGTGTTTTTTCTGGTGTTATTTGACTGTAGATAATTTTGTTCTGTATGTGGAACCTGAACTAAAATCACTTCCACAGCCTTGACTGTGGAATTATTGAATTTTGTAAATTCATTCCAGGGACCACATCGGAAACTTTGGTGGGCTACATTTGGCCCCCGGGCCATATGTTTGACACCTCTGCTTTAAATATAAATATTCTATAGATGTACCAGATTTTATATTTACTTCAGTGTATCTGATGTATTTCATTTATTTAATTTTGACACAAACATATTCTTCAAACCAACAGAAGGACAGTGAGTGAAAAAAACTGTCACTTTTCCACCTCAGTACTTGTACTTGTACTTGTACTTGTACTTGTACTTGTACTTGTGCTGCAGTAGTTTATTGATATTCAAATTTTAACATCGTTTTGTTCAAATTGTTCCCCGTGTTTTTAGCTTGTTGTGTCCTGGTCCACAATCCCCTTTGAACCCAGTCCGCTGGCTGTGACAGTGGACCTGCTGGATCCACCCTTTGGCTTTCGGGGCCCGGGGCCGTTAAACCGTTGCGTAAGCCCGGTGTTCCGGGAGCCCGCTTCCCGGAGCCTCCCGCTGCCGCCGTGCAGTAGCACCTGCTCGGTCACTAGAGGGGGGGATCCTCCGCACCTGTTCTCCTCCCCCTCCTCCTTCTCCTGCTTCTCCTGCTTCTCCTTCTCCCGCTATAGGAGGATGTAAATGCACGGCGGAGGCCCCCTCCTATTGGCCCGTGGCACCTCGGTGTGGGAGGGTCGGGGTGGGGGGGCACTCAGCCTTTATAAGAGCAGACACACGCACACAGGCTCAGTGACTGCGTGGAACTGAGAGCGCGCGGTGTGGGCCAGAACCACGGCAGAATCCAGCAGGATTACATGAACTGTGCACAGTCAGAGGGGCAGGACCCGAATCAGAACTCCAGGATTCAGATCAGAACTCCAAGACCGGTCCAGACCCAAGTCAGTGTCTTTCCTGGACTAAAGGACCCACGCGCACCAGCGTCGGATGAACTCTGTAAACTTTTGGACAGTGGGACTTAAAAGTCTGAGATTCTGGTCCGACCGGGGCCATGGTACCGGGGCGGCTCTGACTTGATGATCCGGTGGTCCTGCACGGAGGGGGGCGCAAAGCAGAGGATGTCGGCAGGATCCTGTTGACGCGGTCGGAGTCCGGAGCGGAGGGTCGGTTCCGCGGCTGCAGAGGTGAACTAAGGACACGCACCCACCGCCGCCCCACGCGCGGCCCAGGCCACGTCTCAGGCTCGGGTTTCATCAGCACCGGGGGCTGCGGGTCTTAAAGCTGATCTGACCCGGGACAGCAAGGGTTGTCAACAGGAGCAGAGGAGGCGCGCGAGCAGCTGGACAAGTTCATCCGCACGCGCGCGCAGATCCGTTCACTATATATAGAAGAAGTAGAAGTGGAGTCCAGGACAGGCGGCCTTAATAAGACCCCACCACCTGCCCACCTGCCCTCCGCCGGCACCAGGCGTGTGCGTCAGTCTCTATATATACGTCCACCGTCCAGACTCGGACTCCGCGCCGCAGCCTGTTCCCACGGGCGCCGCCGGCCGTCGGTTTGGCTGTTCGGGGGGGAGTCGTCGCATGGACTGACATGGCCTCGGACCTCGCCATGAGCGCAGAGCTGCCCAACAGCCCCCTGGCCATCGAGTACGTCAACGACTTTGACCTGATGAAGTTTGAGGTGAAGAAGGAGCCCCCGGAGGCGGACCGGTACTGTCACCGGCTCCCGTCCGGGTCCCTGTCCTCCACCCCCATCAGCACCCCCTGCTCCTCCGTGCCTTCGTCGCCCAGTTTCTGCGCCCCGAGCCCGGGCGCGCAGCCAAACCAGAGCCTGGGCGGCGGCGGAGGCGGCGGGGTGAGCGGTGGCGGGGGCGGCGGGAGCGGCACCGGAGGCGGCGGCGGCCACGGTGGAGGCGGCGGTGCGGGCAAACCGCAGCTGGAGGACCTGTACTGGATCCCGAGCTATCAGCACCACATCAACCCCGAGGCGCTCAACTTGACCCCAGAGGACGCAGTGGAGGCCCTGATCGGGAACGCGCACCACCACCACCACCACCACCAGGCCTACGAGGGCTTCCGCGGGCAGCAGTACGTCGGCGAGGACCTGAGTGCGGCCTCGGCGGCGGGACACCACCACCCGGGGCACCATCACCACCATCACCACCACCACCACGGGCACCACGGCCGCCTGGAGGATCGCTTCTCTGACGAGCAGCTGGTGAGCATGACGGTGCGCGAGCTGAACCGGCAGCTGCGGGGCTTCAGTAAAGAGGAGGTGATCCGCCTGAAGCAGAAGAGACGCACCCTGAAGAACCGCGGTTACGCGCAGTCCTGCCGCTTCAAGCGCGTGCAGCAGCGGCACATGTTGGAGACAGAGAAGTGCACCCTCCAGAACCAGGTGGAGCAGCTGAAGCAGGACGTGGCCCGGCTGGCCAAGGAGCGGGACCTGTATAAAGAGAAGTACGAGAAGCTGGCGAGCCGAACCTTCAGCGGACCCGGGTCCAACAGAGACCCAAGCGGGAAACAGGCCAACACCGAGTTCTTCATGTGAGACCCGGACTGTTTGTTTATGTAGAGACTGGAGATGAGTCCACCTGAGCCTGGCCCCTATAGGCCTGAGCCTGGACCCGAACATGAACCTGAACCCTAACCCCGGACCCTGGAACCTGGACCCTGAACCCGGCCCGGACCCTTGTCTGTCTGCCTCTGTGTTCTGTTTACACTTCTTCTTCTTCTTCTTTGGTCTTCTCTATGAGTCTTAACCTTTGGGATCACTAGGCGGTTCTGTTCTGGTCTTACTGAACTGGACTCGTGTCTTAATGTCATTCTCAGCTGGTTTTTGTCTTAAGTCGGAACAGACTGATTTTATAAAATGAAATCGGACTGAAACTGAAGCTGAAAGCAATACTTTATTCTGAACCTGTTTGTTTGAAACAGACTTTTATTAAAACCGATGCAAGTTCCCCGTAGACCCCCTCCTTCCCCCAACCCCCCCCCCCCCCCCCCCCAGCCCCACTCCCCGGTCCCGGATCCGCACCCTGCATGCAGGACATGTATGGTACCCATGAACCCGAACCCTCTTACATGTTATGAGCGCATGGTCCTCATCAGGCCTGGGTATATGCACAAACCCCCCCAGAAAGGACGAACGGAACATGTACCAGACCCCCCCCCCCCTACACACACACACACACACACACCCCAGAGAGGTGCAAAAAGACTGCGCACAAACATGCAAAACAATCTGCGACTGCGCTAAAATGGATGATGCGTCTTTATCTGCTATTTTCAATCAAGTTTTCTATTGAGTTTTAAAGTAAAATAAAAATGAAAACAA
The DNA here is from genome assembly GCA_020466265.1 of Siphamia tubifer. NCBI lineage: Eukaryota > Metazoa > Chordata > Actinopteri > Kurtiformes > Apogonidae > Siphamia > Siphamia tubifer. The sequence continues at coordinate 54,788,907 of CM035786.1, forward strand.
AAGAAAAAAGAGCCGAACTGAGCCGATCCGGACCGGGTTGTGTATCTGATCTTGTACATAGATGAGCCGATCCGTCTTCTTTTTTCAACTCATGCTTTTGTTGCTTGGATTCTTCAAATGTCTTAAAATCCAAATGTTTGTATGTTACAGCATGCAAATAGTCTAATGGTACCTGCTCCGAACCGGACTGAGCCCAGCCCGTCCTGCACTATTATAGAACCGAACCCTCATCTGTCTCTGTCCCGTCCAGAACCGAGCCAGTTCTAAGGACTGTTACCTCTATGCACCAACCCGGACTCTGACGGAACGGACTGACCCTGACCGCAGTTCGTCCTGGTTTTTTTTTTTTTAATTATTGTTATTTTAAATGATTATTCTACTTATTTTTGCGTCAGATTGTGCGGACTGCGCGCGCTCCGGTCCCGGTCCCGCCTGTTTGCGGGTTTTCCTTGTTCTGCGGTGTCTTAACGGTGTGTGACGGAAGGAAGAAGCAGGAGGAAGATGCTTGATTGTGTGAAGCCGGTTCTGTTCTGAGCTTACATGCATATTCTGTCTGTTTTCTGCTGCCTCTACATATATATATGTGCAATATTGTGCAGAAGTGTCTGAAATGTGCAGCGGGACGAGCCGAAAAATGTGAAACTGAAGCAGAAAAAAACAAACAAACAAAAAAACGTATTTATCCCTCATCTGTGTTTGAGCCCGAATCAGTTCTGTCCAATAATGGTTTTATTATTTATGTCAAAAATGACTTTTATTTATTGTAAAGCAGGCGGCCAATCATGACTTTCAGACTGGAATTTATTATTATTATTATTATTATTATTATTATTATTATTATTATTATTATTATTATTATTATTATTATTATTATTGGACTTCTGCACAGTGCTGTTAATGTATATCTGTACATATAATTTCTATATTTATTCAATGAACGTGTCCTAAACGTGTCAACAAGTGAACAAATCTAAAGTGGAACGTTTTGTTTTCATAATGTTTAATAAAAACTTCTGTCCCAAAGTGTCAGTGAGCTGCTGCTTTCTTCCAAACCCACGGTTGAACAGGAAAAGAAAAGAAATAGATGTTGACAGGTTTCAATTATTTATCCACCGGTAGAAAATAAAAATTTAAAAACCCCTCACACACAGGCCTATAAGTTCAAGGAAATATACGACAGAAAAACTGCGATAAAAATCAAATAAACAGAACAAGCGGACTTTTTAAAAAAGGCCTGAAGATGGTTTAAATTATTGTTAATTGTTATTATAGTAATATTATTATTAAAATAGATTGAAACTAAACTGTAAATTCTTGTGAGAATTTATTTTAAAAGCATTCATTTATTGATTTAAATGTTTTTACAGGAAAATATAGAATATATAAATAAATGAAACAGTTGATGAACATAAGAAATGAAATAAAGCAAAATATCAACGAAAAGCATTATTAATAATAATAATAATAATAATTAAAAAAAGAAAACACAGCCTAATGATTTTCTGTATTTTCTCAGTTTCTTCTTATCGGTTTAAAAAAAATATTTAAATATATTTAAATTTATATTATATATGTATATTATATATATTTATATTTTTTCTTTCTCTTTGTCTGATCTTTTGGGTTTTTCCGTTTGTGTTTCAGGTCCGGTCCGGTCTGTCCTCCCGGGGTTCGGCTCTTCCGGGTCCAGCGGGGCCTCCGACGCTTCGTTGCCGCTGCCGGACGCGCGGCACTCGGCCTTTTCTCCGCCGCTCTCCGTATTTTTTCATGCGGGTGAAATTGTGTTTGTGTTCACAGGAATCCGGTCTGTGGTCCGGTCCGAACCGCTTCACACCGGACCCAGCAGATCCGCGTCAACAGGACTCTGCGCTCCGTGTTTGTGTCACGGCGGAGGATGAATTTAGATCCGCGGCAGAGGAGCCTCCAGGCCGCGACGCAACGGAACCGAGTCCGGTGGGTGAAGAAACAAACACAACACATGTGCACGTGTCCGCGCTGCGCGTGCACCAAAGACACTCCACATCCTCATCCTCATGATGGGTCCAGACCGGACTGTGATGGTTCCGGTGCTTTAGCTCCCTGACAGAACAGAACAGAATGTCTTTATTTTTCATTTTCTGTTGTTACAATGAAATTATCCAGTTCCAACAGTTTAATAAATTCAAGAAAAAAGAACCGATCTATGATATAAAACCATATATATATATATATATATATATATATATATATATATATATATATATATATATATATATATATATATATATATATATATATATATGTATAATATAAAACTTCACTTTCAGTTAAATTTATTTCGAGCACAAAATGATCAAAACATCAGTCAACAAGTCAAATAATTTTTTTGCACCAGAAAAGCAGTGGGAAGAAGTAAAAGGTATAAACTCACACCCCTCTTTTACAAACCAATAATCAATTAGATTGTTCTTCCTACACCCAAACACACCTCATATCCATATGTAACAAACCCACTCTGTCCCTACGAGTGAAATCAATAAATAAATAAAAGCTAAAGGACGTGTACATGAAAAAAACAAAATAAACAAAACATGAATTCATTTGCACATTTAAAAAGGAATGTGAAGAAGCCAAATTTATTTAATCTCGTAGTTTATGGTTTAACTTCCACGTCATTTATCATCTTCACAAACACACAAACACATTCATATAAAGTTATTTAAACACATGGAAAAAGTAACAAACAATGAATAAATACATTATGAAGACATCCTTGAAGGAAACACAAAATAAATATACAATCAAATAAAATAATCAATGACACAAAGTGACAAAAACAAATAAAAACAAAGACAAACACACAACTACACACAAACTAACTAATCAAAAAAACAAAAATAGATAATGACCATAATAATAACAATAATAATAATAATAATCAATAAATTCAGTCTAACCATAATTTTCTCACCTTTTCTAAAATGTTCCAGTTAAAACCTAACTGTTTTTATTTCCTCTGTTTTATGGCGCTTTAGGTTGTGTTTGATAGCATATTATTTATTTATTTATTTATTTATTTATTTATTTATTTATTTATTTATTTATTTATTTTTGATCTGCAACATTTGTTTACATTTTGAAGAGTATAAATACAGTGACATATACTATACAACAACTAAACATCATAGTGTTAGATGCCCGCACTAATAAACATATAATATGTATTTTATTGGTCCTGCCGTCACTAACTGTTGTATTGTTATAAAAAGTCTTTGTATATTTATTTTCTTCTGCCAAGTTTGTTTGTCTGAGGGTCGACCGTGGTCTGTGCTCTCAGAGTGCTTTTCTAGTTTATTTATATTTTTTATTATTTTATTTTTATTTTATTTTATCACATCAACATGCCAAAGGAAAAAAAAAACTATTTTAAAAGAAGTATTTTTTCTGGATAAAAAACCAATCCCTACCATCATCCATGGTTTATTTAATTTGGACAATTTCATTTTGTTTTCTAATTGCTGATTCTTTTTTATTTTGAAATGATGTTTGTGAGTTTGTGTCGACCCACAAATCCCACAAAGACGACAAGAGGGTCATCCAGAGGAGACTGTAGAAGAGTGTTTAAGCATTCTACCTTTGGCCAAAGTGCATTCTGGGTAAAAACAGCAGGACTATAGAACATTATTCCAGTATCAGGTACAGTACCACACCCACTAGTTAGAAACTAGATGTGAACAAAAGGCCAAAGGCAGGACAGCACTGTGGACATGTTAGCCATTGATCATGTGTTTTTGTTTTATTATGTTTTTATGTTTGTTTGTTTGTTTGTTTGTTTGTTTGTTTGTTTGTTTGTTTGTTTGTGTACAAGATAACTGAAAAACTTATGGACAAATTTTGATGAAACTTTCAGGGTGGGTTGGTAATGGGGAGACCTGGAAATGATGATGATGCCAGAGGGGGGTCTACTTTGGTGGAGGTCTGCGCTCTCAGAGTGTTTTTTTTTTTAGTTACCATCATCACCTCCACAGACAAGAGATGAAAATGAGCCTTGTGTCAATAATCTGGATCAGTTTTATGTTGTGCACGGTCCCTGTCAAATAAACATCAAACTAAACTAAAGTAAAGTAAAGTAAACTAAAGGACTCCAGGTGGACATGCTGGTACAGACATCTGTCCTTCACCACAATAGTTGATGTTTATTTGTACACTTTTAAAAATAAATAAACTAATAATAATATAAAAACATATAAACATATACTGTATACAGCAGTGCAGTAGTTAACACTGGTGGTGCAGTAGTTAACACTGGTGGTGCAGTAGTTAACACTGGTGATGCAGTAGTTAACACTGGTGGTGCAGTAGTTAACACTGGTGGTGCAGTAGTTAACACTGGTGATGCAGTAGTTAACACTGGTGATGCAGTAGTTAACACTGGTGGTGCAGTAGTTAACACTGGTGGTGCAGTAGTTAACACTGGTGATGCAGTAGTTAACACTGGTGGTGCAGTAGTTAACACTGGTGGTGCAGTAGTGCCTCTGGTGCCTCACAGACTGAAGGTTGTTGGTTCTATTCCCACACCAGACCTTTCTGTGTGGAGTTTACATGTTCTCCTCGTGTCTGTGTGGGTTTTCTCCAGGTACTCTGGCTCCTCCCACCATCCAAACACATGCACTGATAAGTTAACTGGTTACCTGGTTAATTTAAATCACACATAGGTGTGAATGTGACAGTGATTGTTTGTCTATATATGTTCAGTCCTGAGATGAACTGGGGACTCATACAGGGTGATGTTTTATCACATAATTTTGACTTTTTATTTCACTGTTTTTACCATTTAAATACTCAGTTAGATGTAGTCCACTATCTTTACAGATGATCATTTATAATTCTACAAAAGGTAATGAGGGGTGTTCGCCTAGGGCACCACATTAACCATAACCAGCCCTGCTGCTGTGTGTGTGTCCATATTGTCCCCATACCGCTGTGTGTTTGTCCATATTGTCCCCATACTGCTGTGTGTGTGTCCATATTGTCCCCATAGTGCTGTGTGTGTGTCCATATTGTCCCCATAGTGCTGTGTGTGTGTCCATATTGTCCCCATACTGCTGTGTGTTTGTCCATATTGTCCCCATACCGCTGTGTGTTTGTCCATATTGTCCCCATACTGCTGTGTGTGTGTCCATATTGTCCCCATACCGCTGTGTGTTTGTCCATATTGTCCCCATACTGCTGTGTGTTTGTCCATATTGTCCCCATACTGCTGTGTGTGTGTCCATATTGTCCCCATAGTGCTGTGTGTGTGTCCATATTGTCCCCATACTGCTGTGTGTTTGTCCATATTGTCCCCATACCGCTGTGTGTTTGTCCATATTGTCCCCATACTGCTGTGTGTGTGTCCATATTGTCCCCATACCGCTGTGTGTTTGTCCATATTGTCCCCATACTGCTGTGTGTGTGTCCATATTGTCCCCATAGTGCTGTGTGTGTGTCCATATTGTCCCCATACTGCTGTGTGTGTGTCCATATTGTCCCCATACTGCTGTGTGTTTGTCCATATTGTCCCCATACCGCTGTGTGTTTGTCCATATTGTCCCCATACTGCTGTGTGTGTGTCCATATTGTCCCCATACCGCTGTGTGTTTGTCCATATTGTCCCCATACTGCTGTGTGTGTGTCCATATTGTCCCCATACCGCTGTGTGTTTGTCCATATTGTCCCCATACTGCTGTGTGTGTGTCCATATCGTCCCCATACTGCTGTGTGTTTGTCCATATCGTCCCCATACCGCTGTGTGTTTGTCCATATTGTCCCCATACTGATGTGTTTGTCCATATTGTCCCCATAGTGCTGTGTGTGTGTCCATATTGTCCCCATACCGCTGTGTGTTTGTCCATATTGTCCCCATACTGCTGTGTGTGTGTCCATATTGTCCCCATAGTGCTGTGTGTGTGTCCATATTGTCCCCATACTGCTGTGTGTTTGTCCATATTGTCCCCATACCGCTGTGTGTTTGTCCATATTGTCCCCATACTGCTGTGTGTGTGTCCATATTGTCCCCATACCGCTGTGTGTTTGTCCATATTGTCCCCATACTGCTGTGTGTGTGTCCATATTGTCCCCATACCGCTGTGTGTTTGTCCATATTGTCCCCATACTGCTGTGTGTGTGTCCATATCGTCCCCATACTGCTGTGTGTTTGTCCATATCGTCCCCATACTGCTGTGTGTTTGTCCATATCGTCCCCATACCGCTGTGTGTTTGTCCATATTGTCCCCATACTGCTGTGTGTGTGTCCATATTGTCCCCATACCGCTGTGTGTTTGTCCATATTGTCCCCATACTGCTGTGTGTGTGTCCATATCGTCCCCATACTGCTGTGTGTTTGTCCATATCGTCCCCATACTGCTGTGTGTTTGTCCATATCGTCCCCATACCGCTGTGTGTTTGTCTATATTGTCCCCATACTGATGTGTTTGTCCATATTGTCCCCATAGTGCTGTGTGTGTGTCCATATTGCCCCCATAGTGCTGTGTGTGTGTCCATATTGTCCCCATACTGCTGTGTGTGTGTCCATATTGTCCCCATACTGCTGTGTGTTTGTCCATATCGTCCCCATACTGCTGTGTGTTTGTCCATATTGTCCCCATACTGCTGTGTGTGTGTCCATATCGTCCCCATACTGCTGTGTGTTTGTCCATATCGTCCCCATACTGCTGTGTGTTTGTCCATATCGTCCCCATACCGCTGTGTGTTTGTCCATATCGTCCCCATACTGCTGTGTGTGTGTCCATATTGTCCCCATACCGCTGTGTGTTTGTCCATATTGTCCCCATACTGCTGTGTGTGTGTCCATATTGTCCCCATACTGCTGTGTGTGTGTCCATATCGTCCCCATACCGCTGTGTGTTTGTCCATATCGTCCCCATACTGCTGTGTGTTTGTCCATATCGTCCCCATACCGCTGTGTGTTTGTCCATATTGTCCCCATACCGCTGTGTGTGTGTCCATATTGTCCCCATAGTGCTGTGTGTGTGTCCATATTGTCCCCATACTACTGTGTGTTTTTCCATATTGTCCAAGTGTCCTTTCCATTTGTATTGTTCAGTCCAGTGTTTTGGACACCACCAGGTGTACATTAGTCCCATATTATCCAAAACAAACATCCAAATATGTCCATATTATGGTCTGGACTGATGTTTAGTGAAGAACATTTGGAAAAACTTTAGAAAATATCAGAGCAAAAACTAAATAGTTGTTCCTTCAGCTGAGGAAGAAACAGACGGGAACGTCTTCTGTCATTTTGAATTCTTTATTTGTTCTTTTATGGACAATCCTTTGCGTTGGACAGATTTTATTTTCAAGTAAAAGTGTGAAACTTCTGTCCATTATAAATAAAAGTAAGAGTTGAATCGTTTCAACTGATTCACTTTAATGAAACATTTGAGGCTGTAACAACCTGATGCTTCTGTCTTTTATTCCTTACGTCACTCACACAGACACCAGGACGTTCATGTCTGAAGCAAAGGAACATTTATTTCAAACCCAGCGGTGAAAATGTAAAAATAACAGACCTGTATGTGATGTGAATTATTTTAACAGTATTTCCACCTCGTGCTCATTAAACAGTGAATGTTCTCCTCCAATCACATCAGACTAATACGTAGGTTATAAACTGTGACAGGGAACAGCCAATAGAGTAGAGCAGGGGGGTCAAAGTGTGGTCCTCGAGGGCCGGGGTCCTGCATGTTTTAGATGTTCCCCTCTTCCATTACATCATTATCAGTCTGATGAGGAGCTGATTATTAACTCTTTAAAAGTCACTGGTGCATTCTGAATGGATGATTTTGTTTCAATATTCAGAAAAATTCAACAGTTTTACTTTTTTTTGTACATGGAAAAGGTGCCAAAAAACAAGAGGGTTTTTTTGTTGTTTTTTTAAAATATTTTATTTCACCATTTGTGTCAATACTAGTTTTCTTCTTTAGTAATTTTTTTCCTCCAAAATTTTCCACAATATTTGTCATTTTGTAAATATTTATTAGTTTTTGTTCATTTTGTTTATTTTTCTACATTTTGGTTATTTACATTTTTAAATTTTTCTTTGATTTTCTGCCATTTGTGTCTTACTTTGCTCATGTTACCAATTATTTTGTTAGTTCTCAGGAGTTAAAGGGTTAAACTGAATCACATGGAAGAGGGAAATATCTAAAACATGCAGGACACCGGCCCTCGAGGACTGGAGTTTGACACCTGTGGAGTAGAGTTACCAGGAAAACTATAGTATTTGTCCTTTCAACATGACAAATAAAATGGTGTTCAGAGCGTCAATGATACCACAGCTCATGTCTCAGTCCAGTGTGATTGGACAACTATTAGGAACTGTCTGTCATATAAGTGACGTCCTGTTAAGTTGCCGTGGCAACTAGTTTCACGAGGAAATGAATGTTATTTCCTTCGTCACGGCACAGACAGCGGCTACAGAAAACTATGTTGTGTCTTTGAAACAACTCCACTCGTTGTTCGGATGAAGAAAAAAAAAGTGAAAGACTTTGAACCTGAACTAAAACTTCAACAACAAACCTGTGGTCGCGGCAGAAGCTACAGCAGGAGTTTGTTTAAAATGTCTGAGCGTTGTTATTGTCTACAGTAGCTGGATGTCCAGTGTTTGCTATTCAAAGGTCCCCACACAGACATGTTATGAGTTACTTCAGGAGTGAAAAACCTAAAAACATTAGAGGTAAATGTGACCCACCACCAGTAAACCAGGCATAAGTGTGTGTAAATCCAAACAGAGTTATGTGTGTATCTTGGTAGAGTGGAAACTAAGGTTTAAGATGGTGAAAAAATGATGTTTCTATCACAAGTAGAACCAAAGTTATGGTCATTTTAATATCCACATTTGGACATATTTTACAATTTGCATATTTTTAGATATTGTCCGTTAAAGTTTTGGACTGTTTTGGGGTAGGAAGTCCTTAACAACGCATAATAATTTGTATCCGATTGACACAAATTGTTGACAGATGTTAAAGGACACTCTGATGGACATGTCACAGAAGTTTTATATATTATAATAATAGGACAGAAGTGTGACGTATTATAATCATTTGGCTTACACCATTGGACAGAACATTCAATATAAGCTTTTACCTCGTACCAAACACTTGGGTGTTTACCCACGGAACGGAGATCGTTTTGTTCGGCGAAAAGAGGTGGAAGTCGTCTTTGTCTTTTCTCAGCAATACCTGAACTTTTGTCACCGCTTAAATAATTGACTCAATAAACACCTTTATTGATTGGATTTCAATGTAATGACCACAGGAAGTGAACATAGAGGTGTTAAGGTACCGTTTTTTGATAAGGTGTAAACACTAATAACAAATCACCTTCCAGCCTAAATTTGGCTGTAGCTCTGAACGGCTCAGCGCCACTTATGCCTGGTTTGGTGGTGGTGGGTCACATATGTCAAACACACCAGAGCAGCTGAAGACACTTGGATAATAGTTTGAAGCGACATCTTTTTGGGATAAATTCCTCTACCTCTGTGCATTATTAGTGATGTTATTTTGAAGCTTTAAAATATTTAAAATGAACAGTTAACTGTTTTATTAACATGTTTTAAAAAGTAAGAACTAAATGTGTCTGATATTTCTGTGTTGACAGCACAATAAAAGTTAAAGGTTTCTAAGTTATGTTGCCTTCAGATGGTTTTTCCAACCTTTACACCCACCACCAGTGTTAAAATAACACTGGTGTATAAGGGAAATGTTTCTGGATTCAAACTAATGAAATGTTCTCACATGTGTTACTGATAAAGAAAACTCAGATCAAGTTTTAAAGATAAGACTGGGCTCAAAATGTCACATTTTACTGAAGATTTTGTTCATTTTTGTTCATTTTATTGAATGTTTTGTCAAGTTTTGTTCATTTAACTGTTCACTTTATTCATTATGTTGGTCATTTTTGTTAAAGTATTTTCTTAAACTACACATTTGCTGATTATTTTTGGTCTATTTTATGGATTATTTTAGGCATTTTAGTTATTATTTAATTCATTTATGGTCATCTTTATCACTGCTGACAGTCAGAAGTTTCTAGAAATGTCCCCACATGTGTTTTAGTGATAAAGAAAACTGTAGTATTAAATGATGGTTGGAACAAGTTTCTAAGATAAGTGTGAAATAGTTAGAATGAACAGTAGAATAGGTTTTAGGCCAAAGTAATATTGGTGTCAGATCTACCAAATCTACTCTCAAACACTTTCTGCGCATTATGATCCAGTCACTTTAGACTTTTTTATTTAAAATAAAAAAATAATCAAGAAAATTCACAAACAAGTTGGTGAAGAAAATGAACAAAGTATGGAGGAAAATTAAAAAATAAGCAAGAAAATGAATAAATGAACTAATTCTGAAATAAAATGAACAAAACAATCAAGACAAGTAAAAAAAATCAACACATTTATGAACAAAATAAGGAATAAAATGACCCCCACCACCACCACAACTACCAAATTCTGAAAGAAAAGTGACTAAATTAAAAAAAAAAAATCACTACGCAGTCAAGAAAATTGACAAAAACAAACACATTAGTGAAGAAAATGAAGAAATGAACAAATTCTGAAATAAAATGAACAAAATAATCAAGAAAAGTCACAAAAATCAATAAATGAATGAATAAAATAAAAAAAAACACCCCTGTCATTTCTGAAAGAAAATTGACAAACTTTTCTTTAATCACAAAGTCGTCAAGAAAATATACAAAAACAAACAAATTAATGAAGACAATGAACACAATATGAGGAACATTTTAAAAAAGCAAGAAAATGAATAAATGAATAAAAAAATGAAAACATTCTGAAATAAAATGAACAAAATAATGAAGACAAGTCACAAAAAAGAAAGAAATAGTGAAAAAATGAACACAATTCTTCCATTCACTGTGATTCATTATGATCCATTGACTTTACAGGTTGTTTCTAGTGTAATATTTATGAATCCATTGTATACATGTACATAAACCAGCATATATGTGGAATAACACACCATCATATATATTCAAACATCAACTAACCAACACTAAAGTCATTAGTTTAATGATTCATCTGATTAAAGAATGGAAGATTTAACACATTTAATGTTTGACGAACAGACTTTATATATAAAAAAAATAAAAAAAACCTGTCGAGCAGTGGAATCAAAAAGCGACATCGAAAACTATGCACTAAAACCATTTTAAAATCATATTAGTTATCATTCACTTCATGGAGATAATCTACAAAAATGACCATGTTAGTTACAAATATTTATTACAGTCTAAAAACAATAATGGCCATTGATTTACATTAAAACATGTGATTGTAGATCAGGTTTATCAATAATGTGATCGTTAATGCAGAGGATTCAAACTCATGTTAGTTCACGTCCACATTCACACTAATATCATCTTAAACGGGTCGGACCAGTCAAATAATTATTAGTTATTATTTATCTATTAATCGCGAGTGTTTTTTTTGTATAATTTTGTGTATAATGAATGGATTTTTAGATAATTTTTGCATACTTTAGTGCAGGAGTGTCAGAGTCATGTTAGTTCACGTCCACATTCACACTAATATCATCTTAAACGGGTCAGACCAGTCAAATAATAACAGTGAAAAGAGTCAAATGACGTTATAATGTTTACGTTTTGAATGTTTCCTTCAAAATCTGAATAACATGACGACTGGACACATGTTCAGAAAAACAAGTGACATTTTAACACTAATGTGTCTGAGTTTATCACTTACACATGTGCAGAACGTTACTGTTACAAATACACTATTTCATAACAGGCAGAATATTGGTTTAATTACACTGACTTCTTTACAAATATTTCAAGTCACTCTTCTTTCTTCACATTTTATGTAAAACCATAGTTTATTAATATAAAGATTTTCATGTCATTTTTTTAAGGTTAAACAAATATAAAATCTGAAGTTTTTATTATTTATAGGTTATTATTATTACATTTTATTGGTTTAATCCAACTAAGATCTAATTGTTCTGTATGACGAACCTAAATGAAAAGGATTTTTACACAGTTGATTGTTATTATGTTAACCCCTTAATGCCCACTGTCGTAAATATGCAACATACCAAAGAACCTATTTATTGTATGTGTTAAAATCAAATGAATTATGACTATTTAATTTAGCATTGACTTTTTTATATACTTCTATTTAACACTAATCGGTCTCAGTTTATCACCTACACATGTGCAGAACATTACTGTTACAAATACAGTGGTACAATTTACCAAATTAATTTGTTCCAGAAGTAGTTTCATAACATGATTTTTTTTGTGAGTCATATTTTACATGTAAAAGGCCTGATTGGTCCCCAGGCCCCCAGTACTACCCCCTAAAGCCTTTACAAATTAACAACAGTAAAGGTGCTCCCACATTGACAGCCCTAAATGGTGCGGCCGGTACCCACCGCAAGTTGCTCTGCAACCACTTTGAAGTCGTCAACTTTAGAGCTTTATTGATAATAATAAGGAGACAAACGCTGCTGAGCCGTGGTGGAAACACATTCACAATGAATGAAGAAGAGTTAGAAGTGACACCAACAAGGATTCAGACAATTATTAATATGGACTGTTAATAATTTGACTTTGACCTTTCTGCTAAATGTGACCTTGACCTTTGACCTTTTGCAATATTGATAATTAACCAATCAATGTTGGGAGAGATTATTGTAAACACTGTGTGTGTGTGTGTGTGTGTGTGTGTGCAGAGACATATCATGCTATAACTCGATGAATACTTGAGATATCACCATGAAATTATATATATATATATATATATATATATATATAGCTAATGCACATCAGATGCAATGATTAATTTGAGTAAAGGTCAAAGGTCAAGGTCACAATTCACTAAAAGGACAAAATCACATTATGGGTTATAACTCTAGCACGGAGGGTCACAGAACTTTTAGATTGGTACCAAACGATGCAGAATGAAGATTTATACATTTCTCATAGTTGGTGTTATCACCTACGACCAATAGCTTTGAGATCTCTGGAGGTCAAAGGTGACATGTGGCAAATTTACTTGTTTAACACTGTGTCAAACATAGACATATCACACTATAACTTAATCAATACTGGATATATTATCATAATATTACACAGACTGACACATATATATATACATATAACACAATTATCAACATTGCTAAAGGTCAAAGGTCAAGGTCACATTTAGCAGAAAGGTCAAAATCACATTATTGGCTGTAAATCAAGAATGGGTTGTCATAGAAACTTGAGATTGGCACAAAATAGGTGCAACATTAGACATTCTGTGAATACTAGTTTGTATGTTTCTGGAGGTTCCACTCTCCCAACTTTATTTTCTCTCTTGCTCCCTCCATTCCGTAGGATATTTCTGGTACTGTACGTCACCTTCACGGAAATTCAGTTAATAAAGTATATGAATTAATAATATAGAAAATTGTACCGAATATTTAAATTAAAATGATTTACCAGGTTATTTTAATGTTTATCACAAACAGCCCGACCGACTGCAACCCCAATCATTAATAATATTTTTCTGCTCACTTTGGGTCAGCTGGTGCATCACTGACCATAGCTGCCAACACTCCTGTTTTTCCCTGGCAGGTATGGTCTATACTCAACTGTTGGCAGGTATGGTCTATACTCAACTGTTGGCAGGTATGGTCTATATCAACTGTTGGCAGGTATGGTCTATACTCAACTGTTGGCAGGTATGGTCTATATCAACTGTTGGCAGGTATGGTCTATATCAACTGTTGGCAGGTATGGTCTATACTCAACTGTTGGCAGGTATGGTCTATACTCAACTGTTGGCAGGTATGGTCTATACTCAACCGTTGACAGGTATGGTCTATACTCAACCGTTGGCAGGTATGGTCTATACTCAACTGTTGGCAGGTATGGTCTACACTCAACTGTTGGCAGGTACGGTCTATACTCAACTGTTGGCAGGTACGGTCTATACTCAACTGTTGGCAGGTATGGTCTATACTCAACTGTTGGCAGGTATGGTCGATACTCAACTGTTGGCAGGTATGGTCTATACTCAACTTTTGGCAGGTATGGTCTATACTCAACTGTTGGCAGGTATGGTCTATATCAACTGTTGGCAGGTATGGTCTATACTCAACTGTTGGCAGGTATGGTCTATACTCAACTGTTGGCAGGTATGGTCTATACTCAACCGTTGACAGGTATGGTCTATACTCAACTGTTGGCAGGTATGGTCTACACTCAACTGTTGGCAGGTACGGTCTATACTCAACTGTTGGCAGGTACGGTCTATACTCAACTGTTGGCAGGTATGGTCTATACTCAACTGTTGGCAGGTATGGTCGATACTCAACTGTTGGCAGGTATGGTCTACACTCAACTGTTGGCAGGTATGGTCTATACTCAACTGTTGGCAGGTACGGTCTATACTCAACTTTTGGCAGGTATGGTCTATACTCAACTGTTGGCAGGTACGGTCTATACTCAACTGTTGGCAGGTATGGTCAATACTCAACTGTTGGCAGGTATGGTCTACACTCAACTGTTGGCAGGTATGGTCTATACTCAACTGTTGGCAGGTATGGTCTACACTCAACTGTTGGCAGGTATGGTCTATACTCAACTGTTGGCAGGTACGGTCTATACTCAACTTTTGGCAGGTATGGTCTATACTCAACTGTTGGCAGGTACGGTCTATACTCAACTGTTGGCAGGTACGGTCTATACTCAACTGTTGGCAGGTATGGTCAATACTCAACTGTTGGCAGGTACGGTCTATACTCAACTTTTGGCAGGTACGGTCTATACTCAACTGTTGGCAGGTACGGTCTATACTCAACTGTTGGCAGGTACGGTCTATACTCAACTTTTGGCAGGTATGGTCTATACTCAACTGTTGGCAGGTATGGTCTATACTCAACTGTTGGCAGGTATGGTCTATACTCAACTGTTGGCAGGTACGGTCTATACTCAACTGTTGGCAGGTACGGTCTATACTCAACTGTTGGCAGGTACGGTCTATACTCAACTGTTGGCAGGTACGGTCTATACTCAACTGTTGGCAGGTACGGTCTATACTCAACTGTTGGCAGGTACGGTCTATACTCAACTGTTGGCAGGTACGGTCTATACTCAACTGTTGGCAGGTACGGTCTATACTCAACTGTTGGCAGGTACAGGTATGGTCTATACTCAACTGTTGTTCTGGATTCTACAAAGCAACCTGTGAAGGGACAGAACTTGGTCGAGGTCAAGATCTTAGACAAAGATATAAATATGGACAAAGTGTAGAAGGACGAGGATGAGGATGGCCTTTTGTCTCCAGGTTTCTGCTAATTGTTTGATTCCATTGTCTTCGTTTTTGTTTTCAGTTGTGGGATTTTTTTACTAAACGATGGAAACAGTGATCTCCATGGCGACCATGACAATGTCTTTCCTTCATCCAACCAGAAGAGTAACCATCAGGACCTGGACCCCTGACCTGGACATTGGACCAGAGCCTCAGACCTGATCTCCATACCTGGACCACAGACCTAGACCTGTTATATGGACCCCAGACCAGAACCTCAGACCTGGATCCCGGACTTACAACCCAGACCTGGACATCAGACATGAACCTTGGACCTGAAAACTACTGGTCCCAGGTTCTACGTCATACAAAACCCAGTCCAACGTTTACTTCTTCAGTTTCCATTAACAGATAAAAGTGGAAAACCATCAAACCCACATGACAGCGGTTCTTAAAGTTATCCATCATCTGTGGATAACAGACACAGACACAGACCAGATCTGGATCCATTGGTCCAATGTGGACACTGGGGTGACATATTTTTTCATTAATGGGTAGGTTTCAGTCATGTGACTATGATGACATCGTGACTTCAGCTGGAGGGCAGGAAGTAACCATGGAGACTGTTGCTATGGAGGAAACCATTGAAGAGAGTGTTTATTGTGCGGATTTAGATACAGATACATACAGTTAGTGAAAAACGTATTGGACGTGATGGAAATTAGTGAGTTTTGAACAGAACCCAAAGATTTTCCAACAGTGTGGATGTTACTAACTACCTGGTCCTGCAGACGTTCTACTGCAGCAGCAGCAGCAGATGAAAGACTAGAAAAGTTTGGAGACATACAACTTTTTTATCAGCGGGTGGGTCCACAACCTCGGTACCAAAAGGCTCAGTGATAATTATGGTTTGGTCTTCGTCAGGGTGAGTGTTTTATTTGTAAAGATGCAACGTCAAGATGTATTGTATGTTTGTTTGCATTCGTCATGCCGTTAGCCGCTAGCAGTAGCGACTAATGTCAACTAACGTGCATCTCATCTTGATGTGTCACATTAAACAACATTACAACAATGTAAATGAACATTTAACCACAACCTCATGATATATAGCACATCCACAAAAAGAGTTAGCTTCGGAAACAAACCTCTGACCAAGTGGTCGCTGCAGACACAGGCATTAGCATTAGCATTAGCGTTAGCAGACTCTGCTCCTCCCAACACCAAATACAGATTTTAAATCCACTTTTAATGCATTTTTCTCTGAGCTTTCTCCATTTCTCACCTTTGTGAATGACAATCTTTGGTACTCTAAAAAATTGCGTTTCCTTCTCTCGGTTCCAACAATTGGTACAGCCGTAAACCACACAAAACATAGACATCTTCCCAAAAGAAAACTCACTTGGCTTCACTTCCTGCCCTCCATCTGAAAATCGTGCGCTGACTATATACTAATGTGACGTCACGTTAAACCAACCTATTCATGGGGAGCGTAAGTTTCCGCCCCTTCTGGGAGGCTCATAGGGCCTGAGATCAGAAAATTAATAAATGGTATTCAATGGGAAATAAAATGTTAAAATATTATCTGGTTTGTCATGTGCCCATGTTGTAGCTCCTAATAAATGACCATTATTGATGTTTCAACTGCTTCTGTTAACCAACGGCTGATTCATTTGTGAGTAAAACCTGTTAATAATTTGGACTACACGCCTGGACAACATGTGATGTCACAGCTGAGCGGAGTGTGACGTCACATTCTCCACTCATTGTAGTCTCTTACTAAGCCCATATAAAACCTAATGTCACGTTTGCTTCCCATCAAAAACAGGTGGTCTGTCTATGACACACTATCATGTGAATTTCAGAGCACTTGTCAAACAGAATCAGAATTTATCTTGAATCACTCCATTCACTCCCATTCAAATTTTTGGTGAGCCTAAGCACCTATGGACCGGAAGTAGAAGCCTCTCCATTAAAGTGTGTAATCTGCAGCCCCTCCCCCTCTGGGAGGCCCCTCCCCCTCAGGGGTGTTGTCTAAATGTTGTCAACCTGGACAAAATGTCGTTGATATTTTTGATAAATCACCTTCTGTTGAAACTCAGGTTTTTAATAATTATTGCTGTGGTCTGGTGATTGAGTTACTGACCTGAGGCCCTGGGTGTGTGTGTGTGTGAGGTGTGTGTGTGTGTGTGTGTGTGTGTGTGAGGTGTGTGTGTGTGTGTGTGTGAGGTGTGTGTGTGTGTGTGTGTGTGTGTGTGTGTGTGTGTGTGTGTGTGTGTGTGTGTGAGGTGTGTGTGTGTGTGTGTGAGGTGTGTGTGTGTGTGTGTGTGTGTGAGGTGTGTGTGTGTGTGTGTGTGAGGTGTGTGTGAGGTGTGTGTGTGTGTGTGTGTGTGAGGTGTGTGTGTGTGTGTGTGTGTGTGTGTGTGTGAGGTGTGTGTGTGTGTGTGTGTGTGAGGTGTGTGTGTGTGTGTGTGTGTGTGTGTGAGGTGTGTGTGTGTGTGTGTGTGTGTGTGTGAGGTGTGTGTGTGTGTGAGGTGTGTGTGTGTGAGGTGTGTGTGTGTGTGTGTGTGTGTGAGGTGTGTGTGTGTGTGTGTGTGTGAGGTGTGTGTGTGTGTGTGTGTGTGTGTGTGTGTGTGAGGTGTGTGTGTGTGTGTGTGAGGTGTGTGTGTGTGTGAGGTGTGTGTGTGTGTGTGTGTGTGTGTGAGGTGTGTGTGTGTGTGAGGTGTGTGTGTGTGTGTGTGTGTGTGTGTGAGGTGTGTGTGTGTGTGTGTGTGTGTGTGTGTGTCCACCTACACCTGACACTGGAAACCAATCCATCCTGAAAACACAGGGACACACAGACCAGGTTTGTCAAACGTTTAAGGGACGTCACCTTGACTTCAGTTCATTTAATGAAGACTTAACAGGAACCAGGACCAGTCTAAACCTGGACCTGATCCAGGAGTTAGTCTAAGCCATCACACTGGTCTCACGTCCTCATCATGCCAGTGTTATATCAGGTGAAGTCCTCATAACGGATGTAAACCATCCAGGAGCACTCAGCGCTGTGTGACACACATGCTGCTGAGTCGACACGTTGAAAACACGCCATCACAGGAGAAAATCTGCCTCAGCAGCACATCTGAACAAACACACACCAACAAGCCCCGCCCCTGGGACACGCCCACTCACCAATCTCAGCAAACACACACCAACAAGCCCCGCCCCTGGGACATGCCCACCAACCAATGACAGCGCTTGGAACCACAACCCGCCAATCAGCTGTTTCCACCAGAACCAGACCCTGAACACACCACGGTCTGGGTCAGAGCCTGAACACACCACGGTCTGGGCCAGACTCTGAACACACCACGGTCTGGGCCAGAGCCTAAACACACCACGGTCTGGGCCAGACCCTGAACACACCACGGTCTGGGCCAGACCCTGAACACACCACGGTCTGGGCCAGACCCTGAACACACCACGGTCTGGGTCAGAGCCTGAACACACCACGGTCTGGGTCAGAGTCTGAACACACCACAGTCTGGGTCAGAGCCTGAACACACCATGGTCTGGGCCAGACCCTGAACACACCACGGTCTGGGCCAGAGCCTAAACACACCACGGTCTGGGCCAGACCCTGAACACACCACGGTCTGGGCCAGACCCTGAACGCACCAGAACCCAGTGTTGGGAAAGTTCACCTTAATTAGGAACTAGTTCAAAGTTCAGTTCAGTTAGTCAATATGAATTAGTTCAGTTCATCGTTCATTCTTCCAAATTATGAACTAGAAGTTCATGGATCCCTGACGTTATTCTGACCGTAGTCATGAAATCAGGGGAAAATGTCGTCCTCCTCTCAGGGTTAATTTCCCTCTGCAGGTTCTTAGAACATAAGGAGTGGTTTCACTGAGCTTCGTTTTCAATGTTTATTTCCAAGAATGGGACAACACCTGCTCCGGTCGCCGGTCACACTCTGTACATTTAACTCTTTTTCTCCGCTCCCAAAAACTCTCTGCACCCCCCTCTCTCTCTCTCTCTCTCGCTCTCTCTCTCTCTCTCTCTCTCTCTCTCTTCTCATTGGCTATTCCACAACATTATGTTTCCAACATTAGTTCAGAATAATATAAAAATGACATCTATGATAATGTTGTGTTTTGATCCCATTTTATTCCTTATAGGACTCAATAATTACAACGTGATAAGAACCAAATGTGAACTACATAAGAGCGCAGTTCAATAAATGCCAGAATAACCGCGTTCACAACTTCCCGTTCATTTGGCAAAAGTGAACGAGTCGTTCACGTTCGTTAAAAATATGATATCGTTCATGAACGATCGTTCAATGAACTCGTTCGGGTACAACACTGCCAGAGCCAGACCCTCATCTCTTCCGGTCATCTGAACCCACTTTATCCTCACTAGAGTCACAGGGGTTACTGGGGGCCTAATCCCTCCACAATGGGTGATGGAAGTGGTTGTATGGAATGGAATCAGAAAATCAATGTTTGCATTTGCCCAGATGTCCATATTGCTTAATTACAAAATGGCCACCATTAAACTCGTATTTGGAATATCTCAGCCTCTGAGAAATTTGTAATTGTGGTTTTAACTGTTAAACCCACATTTTAAGGGTCAGAAAATCCAATGGTACTAGTTACTAGTTGAGTTATCTGAACATCTGCAAGTGGATGCATTTCAATGAGAGTATTGTTTTGTTGGAAAATGGCATATCACATGCAAACAAGTGTCTTTTATAACAAGATTGCAGGAAAACCACCAAAACCAGGTCATTTTTCACCAACCTATGACTCTAGGGTGAATGTGGGTAGACCGTCATGCTTTGTCAATATCACCATTTGATTCCCTGACCCTAAAAACATGGGTTTAACAGTTAAAACCACCATTTTAACTTATTTAGAAGCTTATTTATTCCAAATAACAGTTTAATAGCAGCCATTTTTAATTAAGTAATATGGCTGATACATATATATATATATATATATATATATATATATATATATATATATATATATATATATATATATATATATATATATATATATATTTTTTTTTTTTTTTTTTTTTAGAGAAAATGTGGAGTGTGAAGGCAATGGTGGTACCAGTAGTGATCGGAGCATTAGGGGCAGTGACCCCCAAGCTGGGACAATGGCTCCAGCAGATACCAGGAACAACATCAGAGATCTGTGTCCAAAAGAGAACATTGTTAGGAACAGCTAAGATCCTGCGCAGAACCCTCAGGCTCCTTGACCTCTGGTAGAGGACCTGAGTCTGAAGGAGACACCGCCCACGTGGGGCGAGAGGAACAAATAATATATATATATATATATATATATATATATATATATATATATATATATATATATATAGATTGATTGAATGATTTTCTGATTCCATACACCATAACCTTTCCAAAAATATATAGTTTACTAAAAACCCCCCTGAAATACATAATGCCCTGGACTGCATCTGTAACAGTACTGTCTGTAGATTAGTAACTGTGGACACACTATCTGAGGACATGAAGACCCCAGGACACTTGGGTTTTGTCTTTAGGGACCCTCTACGTACTACCACGTAAGTGTGATGTTGTTTAGGACTTTAGAAGGGGTTTAAAAATAGCATTTCGTGTTGGTGAAAAGACATGCCCTAATCACTTCCATGTGAACACAGTTTGGCTCAAAACGGCCAAATCATAATTTCTCATTGAACATTTTAATGTAAACTCTAAGCATGAACTCCTAATCATCTAAAAAACGACCTCAAATTAATTTTACTCTGGATAATCCCTTTAAAGATTGTGCGGTTCTTCCTGGATCTGAGTTTGGGTCACAGACAGAACCAGGTCAGTTCTGGTTCAAGATGCGCCCAGTGGGAGTGTGCCGGTCCAGAATCAGACCCAGGTTCTAAAGTAAAGTTCAGCTGCTGAAGTTGTGCTGGCGTCCCACTGGAACGGGATCAGAGCCAAACCGCGGCGGCGTCGGCGGCGTCTTAAACTGGGCTAAACCTCCTGAAAGCGCATCCTCATTTGTCCTGTTTAACAGTGAAGGCGTCAAACAAACAGAATAAAGTAGTGTTTGTGGTGAAGCTGCAGCGTCAGCGCCGCCGCTGGCAGACGTGCTCAAACTGTCAGAGCCGCCTCGCCTGGCGTCGCCACGGTGACAGAGGATGAACAGAAGCTTGAAGAAGCAGAGCAGTTTGTCTGACATGCAGCGCTTTCATTTGTTCACTTTACTGACAGATGTTGGCAGTTTGAGGACGAACACGGAGGTGGAGCCTTGCAGGGGCGGAGCCTGTGTGGAGGCGGAGCCTGTGTGGAGGCAGTTTTAGTTTGCCTGGGCTAGAAATTCAGAAGCAAATACAACTGACACACAACTGATACACAAATGACAGACAACTGACACACAACTGATACACAACTGACACACAACTGATACACAACTGACACACAACTGACACACAACTGATACACAACTGACACACAACTGATACACAACTGATACACAACTGACACACAACTGACACACAACTGATACACAACTGACACACAACTGACACAACTGATACACAACTGATACACAACTGATACACAACTGACACACAACTGATACACAAATGACAGACAACTGATACACAACTGATACACAACTGACACACAACTGACATACAACTGATACACAACTGACACACAACTGATACACAACTGACACACAACTGATACACAACTGACACACAACTGATACACAACTGATACACAACTGACACACAACTGATACACAAATGACAGACAACTGATACACAACTGATACACAACTGACACACAACTGACACATGACTGATACACAACTGACATAACTCATACACAACTGACACAACTGACACACAACTGATACACAAATGACAGACAACTGATACACAACTGATACACAAATGACAGACAACTGATACACAACTGATACACAACTGACACACAACTGACACACAACTGATACACAACTGACACACAACTGACACAACTGATACACAACTGACACACAACTGATACACAACTGACACACAACTGATACACAACTGATACACAAATGACAGACAACTGATACACAACTGACACACAACTGACACACAACTGATACACAACTGACACACAACTGATACACAACTGACACACAACTGATACACAACTGACACACAACTGATACACAACTGACACACAACTGACACACAACTGATACACAACTGATACACAACTGACACACAACTGATACACAACTGACACACAACTGACACACAACTGACACACAACTGACACACAACTGACACACAACTGACACACAACTGACACACAACTGACACAACTGATACAACTGACACATGACTGATACACAACCGATACAACTGACACATCCGATACACAACTGACACACGACTGACACACAACTGACACACGACTGACACACAACTAGGGTGACCAGATCTAAACTCACCTCATGAGGGACAAAAAGTTCATCTGTGCAGGACAAAGCAGGACACTTTCAACGCATTAAAATTAAGTCAATATTTTATTGCGTTCCCGTCATTTACTTAAGTGAAAGTAACAAATAGGACAAGACACTAGCCGGTAATGCATTTCTCAATTATATTTTAAAACATTGAAGATATGAGTTCAAATTTATGTCAACATTATAACAAAAAGCAGCCAACATTTTAACTGTTCATCAACTGCCTATTAATGTGAAAGGTTTTGTAAGTTCTGTAACACATTGAAGTGCACCTTTAACTAGAACCAAATGGAGTCCTGCAAAACAAGCTGTGGTTGGCTATGGTGAGAGGCTGATCATAACTAAAACAACCACCAGATTATTAGGCCTATTCCACAAGAACAATAGCCACCAGAATATAGGCCTATTCCACAAGAACATTATGTCAACATTATAACAAAAAGCAAATTCTCTCAAACAGACTTCTACAGATGCAGGAGCAAGCACGTCTGTGACTAGTGCTGCTGCCTTTGTGCGGCCACATGCTATCTTCTTAGCGATCTCTGAATCTGGACATATGACATGTAATAGCCGATTTCCACAGTCTTCGGATCTGTATGACTGGGCGTGCTGAACAGTGTGATAAACATTAGTTAATTCTGCAGCGGTTACCTTGTCTGACTGTGGGTCTTGGTTGGGCCTAAGCAAAAAAGAATCCATGGACTGGGAAGTCTCCTTCTGAATGGCGCGGCTTTCGTGGGATTTGCACGTCTTGTGTCGTTTCATGTCATGTTCCCCTCCGTGCGCGACTGAAAACTGAGTGTGACAGAAGTCACAGAAAACTTTGTCAGGTTCGTCTTGAACGGGTCTTGCCCATGGATAAATCCTTTCCCAGTCTTTGTTGTAACTGCATTTTCGTTTCTTTGTTGTCTTTTCTTTGCTGCCATCCATCATGTCCCGACCAGAGTCATCCGACTAGGCTACTTTGTTCATAACGATTTCGCGGTTTCTTTCTCATCAAGTTCCGCCTGAAGTTTCATTACCAAGGCGACGTAAACAAGACAAGGTAGGCTGGATTACTATTGGACGAGTGTTTTATGTTCCTGAATCTACTGTCCAATGAAATGAATGACTGATGAATTTGTTAATCAAACCAGTTTTTTTTTTTTTTTTTTTTTTAACCCAGATGCGGGACAGCTATTCAATTTCCGGGACGCCTAAAAAATCAATAATTATCAGGACGATTCTGCACAAAACGGGACTTCTGGTCACCCTACACACAACTGACACAACTGATACACAACTGACACATGACTGATACACAACTGATTCACAACTGATACACAACTGATACACAACTGATTTACAACTGATACGCAACTGACACACGACTGACACACAACTGACACAACTGATTCACAACTGACACAACTGACACATGACTGATACACAACCGATACAACTGACACAACCGATACACAACTGACACACGACTGACACACAACTGACACACAACTGTTACACAACTGATACACAACTGACACATGACTGATACACAACCGATACAACTGACACAACCGATACACAACTGACACACGACTGACACACAACTGACACACAACTGTTACACAACTGATACACAACTGACACATGACTGATACACAACCGATACAACTGACACAACTGACACAACTGACACACCACTGGCACACAACTCATACACCACTGGCACACAACTGATACACAACTGACACACAACTGATACACAACGGATACACAACTGACACATAACTGATCCACAACTGACACACAACTGATACACAACTGACACACAACTGATACACAACTGATACACAAATGACACACAACCGATACACAACTGATTCACAACTGATACGCAACTGACACATAACTGACACACAACTGACACAACTGATACACAACAGATTCACAACTGACACAACTGACACATGACTGATACACAACAGATACAACTGACACAACCGATACACAACTGACACACAACTGACACAACCGATACACAACTGACACACAACTGACACACAACTGATACACAAATGACACACAACCGATACACAACTGATTCACAACTGACACAT
Organism: Siphamia tubifer; assembly: GCA_020466265.1. Classification (NCBI taxonomy): domain Eukaryota; kingdom Metazoa; phylum Chordata; class Actinopteri; order Kurtiformes; family Apogonidae; genus Siphamia; species Siphamia tubifer. The sequence goes on from CM035786.1 coordinate 54,813,824, forward strand.
GACTGACACACAACTGACACATGACTGATACAACTGATACAGGGCGGCTGTGGTTCAGTTGGTAGAGTGGGTCGCCCAATGACTGAGACGTTGGCGGTTCGCGTCCCGGCTCTGGCTGTCCACATGTTGAAGTGTCCTTGGGCAAGACACTGAACCCTGACTTAGGCCCCCAGTAGGACTGACCTTTGACCTTAGAAACCTACTGGTGTATGAATGTGTGTGTGAATGGGTGAATGAGAGGCTACTGTAAAGCGCTTTGAGCACCATGAAGGTGGAAAAGAACTATATAAATGCAGAACATTTACCATTTACACACAACTGACACACAACGTATAGACAACTGACACATAACTGACACACAACTGATACATAACTGATACATAACTGATACACACAACTGATACACAACTGATACACAACTGATACACAATTTCACACAACTGATACGCAACTGACACATAACTGACACACAACTGACACAACTGATACACAACTGATTCACAACTGACACAACTGACACATGACTGATACACAACCGATACAACTGACACAACCGATACACAACTGACACACAACTGACACACAACTGACACATGACTGATACACAACTGACACACAACTGATACACAACTGATACACAACTGACACACAACTGATACACAAATGACACAACTGATACACAACTGATTCACAACTGACACAACTGACACATGACTGATACACAACCGATACACAACTGACACACAACTGATACACAACTGATTCACAACTGATAAGCACCTGACACAACTGACACACGACTGACACACAACTGACACAACTGATACGCAACTCATATGCAACTGATAAGCAACTGACACACAACTGACACACAACTGACACACAACTGACACACAACTGACACATGACTGATGCACAACTGTAAACACACCTGTCCTGGACCTCATCAGCCTCATTTACATAAACACTGCTTCTTCCGTTGGGTTGCATTGTCTTGTTTTGTTGCATTGACTTGTTGCATCGACTTTGTGTGTTGCTAAGGACATCTGTGGAATGTCCGGGGGTCAAAGGTCAACATGTTATTAGTAAACACCATCGTGTGTCTCCCACCCCTGGATGTGGGAGCAGTGGAGCGGCGGGGGCGGGGTCAGTGTCTGCGCTACTGCAGATCCATCAAACCTGTCAGGGCGGTGGCCAGAATCCCCCGCGGAGGCGGAGCCAGACCTGGTCCTGATGAGACAGATTCATCTTCCATAGATGCACACACAGGGTAGAGGATGGCGAGTGACGGGAGGATGCCAGGCGCGTTGTGCTAGATTCTACTTCCTGCTGTAAACGGCTCCTCCCTCTGAACTCCACTAAAACTACAACATTACAGTTTGGTTCTGTTCCTTCCAGAGCTTCTACAGGGTGGCAACAAGACAGTCCATATCTTATTCTGACACCTTACTAACCACCCCATTTTATTTTCAATAGTAAATCTTTATACTGTGGTACCTCTACTTACAAAAGACCCAACTAACGAAAAATCCAAGTAACGAAAAACCTTTACCTCAATTTTTCATCTATGAATATGAAAGAAAATTCTATTTACGAAAGGAAACTGAAACACCTGAGACATAAATACAGTACTGTATGTACATTACTGTATGTAATGTACGTAAATACGTCATATATGTACTGTACGTATCACCCCATTGGCTATGAGGGAGTTATTCATGATGCTTTTCGTTACCCTTTGACCCTCATTCATCACAGAGTTACTGTTGTTTGATGAGTTTTTCCCAGTGTGTTTAATTAAACTTTATTACAGTACGTATTTGTTATTTATCATGAGCTACAACAAAGGGATTCCTGGTGAAAGTGGTACGTGGTGGAGTGATCTACCATTGGTACAATATTGAAGCAGAAGGATGCATTAAAAACAGTGAACCCTTCGAAAAGGCATCTGTGTGATATGGAAAAAGAGGTCAGAGGTCATCACTGAACAACAAACTGTTACTCATTTGGAAAAAGGAGAAAGAAAATGCAGGAGATACAGTGACTGAAGCGATTGTATCAGAAAAATCACCTGCCATATTCAGTGATCTGATGATGGAGGGTGAGGGTGACGGCTCTTCGGAACAGTGACTTTAAAGCATCGTGTGGGTGGTCGACAAAGATTGTTGAAGATGAAAGTGTCAAATAAAACAACAACAATGGTCTGATAATTACCCACATGTCTGGTTCATTTTAATGGTTTAATGTTCAGTCAGTGAAGACACATTTACCCATTGAGAAATGAAGTAAATGTAAAATCTAAATCTACATTTTCTTTTACTTTTAACACATATTTCATATATTTGGTAATTTAAAAAAAATCATTTTTAAAGGGTTGCAGGGGTAGTATTGGGGGCCTATATATATATATAATCTTGATTTTGAACATGTAGGAAATAAAAAAATCAATACAAATCAAGCAACATGCATTAAAAATATCAATAATGATTCACAAGGATTGATAATTAAACAGAAGGGAAAACCTCTGTCCATGTATCGATAAACTTTGTTCTGAGCATTTAAACAAAAATAAAAGAAATGTAATAATACAAACAATACAACAGAAAAATATTTAGGCAATCATGACCAAAAACAAACCATAATAATAATAGAGCATAAACAATACCGTTCCTTCAAACACATATAGTTGTCACTGCTTTAACTGTCCACAGTCACCATGAGCAAGAAACAAAAAAATATATATTTCAATTAAAAACGTTTTTCAATTAAAATATCCATTAATTTTTTTAAAATATATAAATATATATAAAATGTAGTGATTTACTGACCGAAATTCCTGTCTGTTTTTTTTTTTTTTTTTAAACGTCCTGCCCTACATAGTGAACTATCTTTCATCCATAAACTGCCCCCCACCCCCACACACACCACCACCCCTTTTCTGGAATTATTGCCCCACCTCTGCTACCCCAGGGAAAAATCTCAAGAACCGGCCCTGGTGTGATCCCAGTTCACCCTCGACCCATTGTTAATTTTTATTTTTACCCATTTTTCATTTTAGTTTTGACTGACAGAAGACTGGCAGCCGAACATATGACAGAGCGGAAATCGAACCGCTAACCCTTTGGTTAATCGACGACTCGCTCTCCACGGCCGTCCTTTATCCTTACCCCTACCTCTTACCTCTACCCCTCAGCCCCGCCCCTTTAAAAAGAAATGGGAGATATTTCTGTCTTCACAACCTGTTACGTCAGGGGTGTCAAACTCATTTCAGGTGAGGGGTCACATTAAGCCAAATTTGACCCGCAGAAGGCCGGACCAGTAAAATAATAACATGATAACATAAAAAGTAATGCCAACTCCAAACTTTCCTCGATGTTTTAGAGCAAAAAAAGTTAAATTATGTAATGAAAAATGTTTACATCCTTTAAGACAATGGGAATTGAAATTTCTTAAGAAAACTATGTGCAGATTTAACAATATTATGTCTCAGTTTATCATTTACACATGTAAATTATCATTTACAGCTAAACTAAACATACATAAAACATTTAATAATAACAGCTAGCCTAGCCGCGCAAGACCGTCCTAGTGGCAGCAAATTTAATGTTCTACCATAGTACTCTAGTTACCCTCAATGTAACTTTCTTAACTAGATTTCCCTGAAATTGGCCGACCAATCGTGGTGAAGTATAATCAGAGGGCGGGTGTAACAAAGTCACGCTTTGACGAAACAACCGGAAACAACCACAGAAGAAGAACAACAACAGGTGTAGATTTCCTTTTATCACAGATGAGTGAAGAATGTGAGAAAACGTCAACAATCTTTAAATTCTTTTTACAGAAGCGACAACAGTCGTTCAGCTCCATAATCCACCATTTTGTTTAGTCATTCCTAACTTTCTCTAGACTCCTCCGTCAACTTTTCGGTGCTGTGACTACATCATCCTAAAGATTACACTGATTGGTTGTAGTACTGTCCTATTGCATACAGAGGATTTGAAAGACAGCCTTTTAGCCCCGCCTCCCCTGACTATGAAGCAACACTAGACCCATACATGGAATGAATAGGGATAGCACTGCTAGGCTAAAATACCATGATCATTATAGCATTACAGTGGTACCTCTACCTACGAAATTAATTCGTTTCAGAAGTGTTTTCATACCGTGAAATTTTCATAAATAATCACATTTTACATGTAAAAGGTCTAATTCGTTCCAAGGCCCACAGTACTACCCCTCAAACTCTTTAAAATTTATAAAAAATTACAGATTTTGTATGAAATATATTTTTTAAAGAAACTGTAGATGTAGATTTCAGCTCATCCAGGTGAACACCAGCTGTTGTTAGTGTAGATACAAACACCACCGACTGGTTTTACCTGTGAGAACATGGCTTCTGTCTGTCTGTCTGTCTGTCTATTGTTAGTCCGTTCAGGCTAATGTCAGTGTCCGGGACAGAAGACTTGATCCACGTCTGGGTGACAATGAGGATCCATCAGTCTGGTGGATCATGTTTGGTGTTTAAGTCCAGCTTCAGGTAGTCCAGTTAGTTTTCCAGTGAGCGTACGTTGGCGATGGAAGCGGCAGAAACGGGTTAGCTCTTAGCTTAGCTGTAAGTCCATCGCAACAACCGCCTTCTACTTCCTCCCACAGAGGCCGGCTCCGATGCCTCCAGAGGGGGCCTCTGTGGGGGGGAGACTCCGCTGTAGAACATTCCGCATGTCCAGGTTTGCAGAGTCCAAGTTTTTAACAATAGTCTGTGGGTCATATGCTCTTCTCACACAGTTCAGCTGAACCTTTGATCCTAAAAGCGGTGGTCTAGGTGGAGAAATGACCGTTAAAGTGTCTGTGTTACCATGGAGACACAGCAGCCACTTTGTGATGAATGAGGGTCAAAGGGTAACGAAAAGCATCATGGGTAACTCCCTCATAGCCAATGGGATGATACGTTTTTTACATAATTCTATAGTTGCGTATAGTAATGGACTGTATTTTTGTCTCGGTTGGTTTCAGTTTCCTTTCATGAATAGAATTTTTTTGTATTCAGAAATGAAAAATTGAGGTAATGGTTTTTTGTAACTTGTATGTTTATAATAATGATATAAACATCCATAATATTATAATATCTATCTAATAGACCCACGGTTCTCAAACTGGGGTCCGCGGACCCCTAGGGGAACGTGGCGCATGTGCAGGGGGTACGCGAAATTATTCATGTTTTTTTTTTCTTTTTTTTTTTGCTGTTTTATTTTGAAATGCGGAAGTTTTATTTTGTAGCGAGCGGGCGGAAGTAACAGCGCTGTTTGGCGCCAGCTTGACTAAATTGAGACGGAGCGAGTCACAGGCTATTTTTAGCCACCCTGCAGCGAACATGGATCGATTTTTGTGTCCGCCAAGTTCCTCAAGAAGTGGTAAAAGAAATGACAATGAAAATGACAATGACAAAAACAAACGTCCTAACCCTAAAAAGAGAAAGTACATTGATAGTTATATTGAGTTTGACAAGCTCATCCCTCTCATTAAGTCTCTGTCTGTCTGTCTGTCTGTCTGTCTGTCTGTCTGTCTGTCTGTCTGTCTGTCACACACACACACACACACGGTTTTGTGTGTCTTTTGTTCCGTTTATTATTTTAAAATTATTTAAAATTGTTGTTTCTGAAGTGTTCATTTATATTATAATACCTGAAAATGTGGCTGGTTTGCACAAAAGCACTATTAAAAAAGGTTATCATTGTTTCATAATAATCATTGTTGAAGTGGTTTTTTATCATTTTCAGTATCGCGAGGATGAGGGGGGACATGGAAAAATGTCACCCCTCCAAGGGGGACCTGGGCCAAAAAAGTTTGAGAACCCCTGTAATAAACTATTATATAATCAGATTACAATATGGTTCATATGGTCAAGATGGACATTGAAATGAGTGATGTAAATGAAATTCATAAAATTGTTATTGTATTGTATAATTATTAAATGAAGAGTAGGATTGTTATAAGTTCTCTGAACTTCAACCTGTGCTTTTTAGGTGGTGACTCCTTATTTTGTCCTATGTTCTTTGTTGTGTATTTTTTTTTTAAGATGAACTGCTCAACTAAAAATAACCAAAAAGAAAAAGAAACAATATCAGTCTAATATCCGACTATTATAGAATCAGTTTGGTATCCGATTATAATATCAATCTAATAACAAACTATTCTAATATCAGTCTAATATCACTTGTATAATATCAATGTAATATCAGACTATAAATATATGTACTTTATACTCTTTACATTTATATAAATATATGTACTTTATACTCTTTACATTTATATAAATATATGTACTTTATACTCTTTACATTTATATAAATATATGTACTTTATACTCTTTACATTTATATAAATATATGTACTTTATACTCTTTACATTTATATAAATATATGTACTTTATACTCTTTACATTTATATAAATACATGTACTTTATACTCTTTACATTTATATAAATATATGTACTTTATACTCTTTACATTTATATAAATATATGTACTTTATACTCTTTACATTTATATAAATATATGTACTTTATACTCTTTACATTTATATAAATATATGTACTTTATACTCTTTACATTTATATAAATATATGTACTTTATACTCTTTACATTTATATAAATATATGTACTTTATACTCTTTACATTTATATAAATATATGTACTTTATACTCTTTACATTTATATAAATATATGTACTTTATACTCTTTACATTTATATAAATATATGTACTTTATACTCTTTACATTTATATAAATACATGTACTTTATACTCTTTACATTTATATAAATATATGTACTTTATACTCTTTACATTCTCAGAACAGACTCATTACTTTTTCAAACCAGACAAATGTGACAGTATGAAAAATAAGTCGTAAATCAATAACTAAGAAAATGTGACTTACTATATCTTAGTTGTGACTTTTTTCATAATTCTGACTTTTTAATCTCTTAATTTAGATTTTTCAGTCTCATAAGTTTGACTTTTTATGTCTATCTTTTTTAATCTCCTATTTCTGACTTTTGAATTTTTCCTAAATGTTCTGTCCATACCCACTAACCCTAACTCACTTTTAAAGGCTTTATTTTTGGATATTTTTTTTGAAAGATTTGTGTTTTTTCCTGCTTAAATCAGTATTATTTCATCCATAGCAAAAAAAGGAGGATGTTTGACTTTTGACTTTATTACTTCCTGTTTAAACACACTAGTCCCACTCTGTTTAGCAGTAGGCTCCGCCCCTTCCGTTGGAGTCAACCAAGTCAGGTTTGTGTTTGAGCCAACGCGCTCTTTCTTCAGCAAGTGAATTCAACAGTGTTTTATTCAATGAGTGAAGTGTTTTCACATCAGAAAGTCACACTGAAAACTGACAGATATTAGTTTGTCATCATTTACACATGGTGACATCAACAACGCCTGCTTTTTACACAAACTCTCTCCTGTTTGTAGAGAACATGAACTTGTCTCTGCACTGACATCCTGTCAGGATTGATTTTAAAGCGTGTCTTGGAAATAATAGGAAATGAACCATATTTTATGACACGAGCAACTCAGTGGTATGTAACCCAAAACTCTAGAGTCCTGTTTGACTTTGTTAGATATTTTATCATTTAATGTAAACTGTAGTTTAAAGGGCCCTTTACACGAGGACGATTGCGTCTAAATACGACAACATATTTTATCAGAAATGCCTTTTATTTGCACAAAACCGATGGCGTCAGGGTGTGAATACACACAAACCTGAAGACTCCTTCCAGAGTGGGACATATTGAAGATGCGCTGGGTCACGTCTCCGTCTAAATGGCAAGAAACGCAGATGTTCGCGAGCGTCTTTACGCCACATATGTTCACGTCACATACACTTTCATGTTACATTCATACGCTGAGCAGGTGAAGCAACAAACATGTGAGACAACCTGGATCCCACTGATCTTCCAGCTGCACTAGCATTAGCATTAGCATTAACAGCTCTAGTAAGTATCTAGGAGTCGTTTCAGAAACTTTACAGAAATTTCACACATACCATAACTGAACAGACGGGTGTACATATGTCAAAAACAGAAAAGGACATGTCGGCAGTCTATCACAGTACTGCACAGACGGCCTGGCATTCAAATCCAATCATATTTCACCAACTGTTGCGTCTTTGTGTAAAGAAGGATTTCCTCCTGAATACACTCGTCTAAACACGGATGAAACACTGAAAAACAGACGGCACTTTTGCATCTTCTGTTTTTACGTCTCCGTATGAATGTATGAATAAGCATCAGAAAAAAAAACACAAACATAAATGAGACAGAAAAAGAAGGGTTTTTTTTGTGAGGAGAGCAAGGAAAAGAACAAATCAGTTTGACTCTTCGCCTTTACTCACTTGTCCTGATTTACATGGTTCTGTTTTCACACATACAATGGTTATAGTCAAAGATCTTCTCAAATAACAGTAAGGTCTCCAGGAACAGAGGACACTGTGTTTGAACCAAACAGGTTTAAACAATCCTGGATTTCTCCAGGATTTGGGGTGTTGTTTGTGGGTCTGGCTCTAAGCTTTACAGCCCCCCCTCTGCCTCTGCCCCCCCTCTGCCTCTGCCCCCCCTCTGCCCAGCATGTGAAGTTCCTCTTGAAGGTATTTTGTGTTTATGGTGTCAGAAAGACTCATAGACCACCGGACTGTACGGTGATGCCCAAAACTAGAGGGGGGATGACCCCCCCCCCCCCATCCCCCTCAGCAAATCCCAACCAGTCAATATAAATAAAGTTTGATTGATTGATGAAAGCACTGGTCCTCAGGTCTGATCACATCTGCTTTAGTTTCCATCAGTCTCTTCTGTTTTTATCTGCTTGCATTCATTCTCATCTTTTATTTTATTTTAAGTCACAAAGAATAGAATCTGCAACACTGTCCTCTCTCTAAAGTAAAGGTGAAGTACTTTATTTGTCATTATGACCCCAGACCACCGCCCCTGCCTGTCTGGACCAGCCCCCCATCCTGCATTTATACATGGACGTTCATCTATAGTCTGTCCGTCCATAGGAGTGGATCTGTCCTTCAATGTGGTTCTCCTCGAGATTTCTTCTTTTTCCCACTGGGTTTGGAAGTTTTTTCTTGCCGAGAAGGAGGGTCTAAGGACAGGGGGAGGGTCTAAGGACAGGGGACGCCTGGGACTTTTCATGTATTTCTGTAGTTGATTGTGTTTTTGTAAAGCCCCCGAGACGACTTTGTTGTGATTTAGGGCTTTATAAATAAAATTGAATTGAATTGAATTATACACTCTACAACCCAATGTGTCCTCTGCATTTAACCCATCCTGTCTTTGATGCCAGTGGGGTAACCTGTAAGGAGGAGTGGTCTGCCATGTCCTGCTGTAGAGCCAGGTATGAGAGGCCGTATGAGTCAAAAGACACTGAAACTGTGTCTGCATACTGAAAAAAACACTGTCACACATTTATGTCTACCAAAACACACTGGAATACTTTGTCACTTGCCTCCTTTATTTGTCTCCACACTGGAAAAGAGAGAGAGAGAGAGAGAGAGAGAGAGAGAGAGAGAGAGAGAGAGAGAGAGAGAGAGAGAGAGGGTGGGGGGTGCCTGGGAAAGAGAGAGGGAGAGAGAGATTTTTTTTCAGTGGACCAGGAAGTCACCAGTGTTTGTACATACAGTCCATGTTACAACCTAAGGTCAGATTTAACAGCATGCATAAACTGTTAATTATAATTATTCTTATCACACGATCACTAGTTACTTCAAACTGTGTAAATGTTATTGAGATATTTTGAGCGTGTTCTATATGTTCTATTTTTGGGACAAAATGAAGCGTATTCACAGGATAGTAATCATTTTATAAATACAATTTTTGATGTTGTAACTTATAGATTTGTATTCTGACAAATAACAAACACAACACATTATGAGTACAAATGGACTAACCACAGACACATGCATATCCCAAATATGCACACATTACATGTGTGCTATACGAACAATGGCAATAAAACTCTTTCTGATTCTGAATTTTGTCCCAAAAGTCGCTCCATATAGAACACGCTCAAAATATCTCAATAACATTATCGTAGTTCAAACTAACTAGTGATCAGTGACGTCTCTCTCTCTCTCTCTCTCTCTCTCTCTCTCTCTCTCTCTCTCTCTCTTTTCCAGTGTGGAGACAAATAAAGGAGGCAAGTGACAAAGTATTCCAGTGTGTTTTGTGAGTGAAAGTGTTTTTGATCTCGCCAACATTGGTTGGGAGAGATTATTGTCGTCGCCTTGTGTGTGCGTGTGTCTGCAGAGACATATCATGCTATAACTTAATGCGCATGAGATGCAATAATCAATTTGAGTAAAGGTCAAAGGTCACAATTAACTAAAAGGTCAAAATCACCTTATCAGTTATAACTCAAGAATAGAGGTTCACAG
>CM035786.1:54844269-54931769 GCA_020466265.1 Siphamia tubifer
TGTTTGTTTGTCCTGATGTTTATTTGTCCTTATGTTTGTTTGTCCTGATGTTTGTTTGTCCTGATGTTTGTTTGTCCTGATGTTTGTTTGTCCTGATGTTTATTTGTCCTGATGTTTGTTTTTCCTGATGTTTGTTTGTCCTGATGTTTGTCCTGATGTTTGTTTGTCCTGATGTTTGTTTGTCCTGATGTTTGTCCTGATGTTTGTTTGTCCTGATGTTTGTTTGTCCTGATGTTTGTCCTGATGTTTATTTGTCCTGATGTTTGTTTGCCCTGATGTTTGTCCTGATGTTTGTCTTGATGTTTATTTGTCCTGATGTTTATTTGTCCTGATGTTTGTCCTGATGTTTGTTTGTCCTGATGTTTATTTGTCCTGATGTTTGTCCTGATGTTTGTTTGTCCTGATGTTTATTTGTCCTGATGTTTGTCCTGATGTTTGTTTGTCCTGATGTTTGTCCTGATGTTTGTTTGTCCTGATGTTTGTTTGTCCTGATGTTTGTCCTGATGTTTGTTTGTCCTGATGTTTGTTTGTCCTGATGTTGGTCCTGTATTGGTCCTGATGCTGGTCTTGACGTTGGTCCTGATGTTGGTCCTCTGTAGTCTCCTTGAGGCCTGGGTCCTGTGTCCCTGATCCTGGGACATTATGATGACCTGATGTCCAGGGCTGAGGCGTTGGGGTTAAAGCCCCGCCCCCTCCCTGGTCCTGTTAACATGCAGCGGTCATAACCAGGTCTTTGTGTAAAGCTGCATGTCAGCGATCACAGTACACTTCATCCATATTCATCACACTCACTCTGAGAATGAATAAGCATTCATTAGACTCATAAAAACCAATCATCTGAGGTCACAGGACACATCACTCTCGATGGGACAGGACACAGCGCTCCAGTCCACACCACACCTCTCTGGATGGGACGGCGGCAAGACTCAAATTTACCACATTTTTTCATTTTAGTCTTTTGTCAAAGTTCATTCTTAGTCTTAGTCACTTTTAGTCTTTCACAAATCATTTTTCATTTTCATATTTTAGTCGACTAAAAGTCTCAACATTTTAGTCTACTTTTAGTCAGACGTTAACACAAGGTATTTTAGTCCAGTTTTAGTCCAAACATGTCTGTGTTTTTCTATTTATCTCAGGAATATTCTTGTGTATTAATTCCAGTTGAGTTATGTTCTACAACTAACATATTGATGACACGTCTGATTGAATTGACTTGAATGAATAAATCCTCAGTGTTTCTTCAATTTATTAGAAATAACAACAAATAAACAACATTACAACACTACAGCTACCTTTATAGCGCAGCAAACACATTGAAATTAAATAAAAATATCAGATCACAGTATACCTAATACTGTACAGATAAAATATTCTGAATAATAATACACCACAAAAACTAGTAGACCAATTAAAAAAATATATTGTTATTGAAATGTTATAAGATCAAGGTCTACAGTAGAAAAACAGTGTGAAAACATATATAGTGTGTATACGCTATAACATATGTTCAATAATAAATAACAATAACCCAAATAGTCCTGATTCAACAGAAAAATGGAGGTAGAAGTAGAAAGACAATATGAAAATGACATTTAATTAATAAATCAGTCATAAAGTCTTTCAGGAGTGGATGTTTATTAGTAGGTCTGTGTGCATTTGCAGTGTTACATGGAAGGACCTGTGTCCACAGGATGTGTTTTTAGCGCAGAGATAAAAACCTTGTCTCCTGGGTGCTTTCTGGGAACACCTGTTGTTGCTAAGTTACACATGTCATGCACTTCTGTGTTAGATTTATTGTATGTGTAAATATTAACACACTGTGGTTGTCCCGCCTCCTCCTTGCTTTTGATTGGTCAGTAAGATAATTGTGACATTGTTTCCAACTCGCAGCGCTCAGACATTTTTGTCTTGTTTTTATTTGTGGACATTGGCACGGTTATCGTCAGTGTCTTTAGGACAGCTGTGTCATCCCGTCATCGTCCCGTCTTCATCATGGGAAAAACGGTCGTCCCCAAACATATTTTGTTTCGTCTGACGAAATTAACTCTGACTCACACCACAACAGGTCCATCACTGCACATGTACCAAGTACCAGAAAATGATCACACCCCATGGATGAGTTCAGACACAGAACCAACCACATCAACCCCATCACATCAATCCCCTCACAGGGTTCTAGAGTCCGACAAAAAAAATTGTGAGGTGACAACGATACAACCAGCCCTTGGGGAAAAAATGTCCATAACTCTACAAGTCTCCAGGTGGTCAAAAAGAGACAGGACTCACAGTTTTCATACCAGTTCATGCAGATGGGTGTGGTTTGGGTTGTACATAGTAATGCACGAGAGTCGAGTACGTTCTAATAACGTTCTAATTAGTTGTTAACACATACACTTGCATTGGCTATATGCTAACAGCTATATGCTAACAGCTATCCTCTGCAGCTGTGATTTGCAGCGCAGACACACACATCACACACACTTGTACTGAATGATGTAAGACATCAGGACATCTGAGGGACACATGATTGTAATGGGGGACAGTCCATAAGATATGGACATGTCCAGATGTCCAGATATTGAGATGTTCAGTTTGGAGCCTTAAGCACTTTTAATTTAGAATATTTTTTTAAATATATATTTTCAATGTCTTCAGTGTAAATTTCAGCTCAGTGAAACACTTTAAGCAATTGCACTTTTCAGTCAGTTCTCATCTTTCTTGTAGAGCTGTGCTCCAAATAAACAACTTTATGTTATCAAAACTATTGATTAATCATTTACAAATCAATATTTTCTGTATGGATAACGATTTTAAAAACAAAAAAGAAAAAGTGAACATGTAAAACTGCGGTGATCAATGTGTCCTGTATTTATCTGTATGTTACCCAGTAGATAAACTGACCTTATTTCTCTCATTTATTTTAATGCATTTGCCCCAATTTATTTTGAAAAATATTTACTTTGAAAAGAGGGAGTGTGATCTTCTCTCTCTTATCTTTATCACATTGGATTAAAATGACTTCCTTATTTGTTGTTAGAAGTATTATGCTGCGTTCCTGTTCCACATGTAACTGGTACATTTTTGACCTTACACATGTGAAAATGCATTGGAATGTCAGTCAAACCTGTCACTTCCCAGCCATGAACTCGTCCTACATCCATGTACTCCCAGGTTGTGAGTTTGACATCACAGCCCATCAAACAAAAATGGCGGCCTCTGTGGATGCAGTGTTTATACAGATTATTTATTAAAACAAGGTACTGCTCTCATGTTATTCATCTATAAATGTTTTGCATAATCAGCAGTTGCTCACTGGAGCAAATGCTAATGCTAGTTAGCTAGTTTTCAGTCCATCGACTGGAATAATACATTTATACCAAGTACATATCCAAACATAGCAACAACTAATGCCTAATTTATACCTCCGGAACTGGACGAAATTCGTCTTTCCGTTCCTGACGTTTCCCACAGAACTGGTATTTATGCCTCCATCCGTATTATGGATGTTGTGTTTGAAACCCTCTAGGGGGCAGTAATGAGTCACATTGCCGAGGGTTCAAAGAACATGGTGTCTATTGAAGCGGTGATTTTGATGTATTTACTGTGGAGGCATGAAACACTGACCAGAAATAGGCGCCCACGTAACACAAGGAGGATAGCGATATGCAATATGGGATGTTCAGGACCCGTAGTACGACCCCCGCTTATTATTGACATGCAAGCTCTGTGACCCCGGACATATCATTCCACTTGCTTTGGACTTCATTTGCAGTTAACCCCACGTCACTCGTGATCAGCTGTTCTTGCAGCAATGTGTATCTCTGTCCCGGGCATGGTTGCATCATACAGATGGATATACCCCCTGACCAGCTCACAAATTCTGTCCTCTGTAGCTATTTAGAAACTCCTAGAGGGAACCTTCTTCGTGGGTGGAATTCGAAATTTTACACTTTGGTGTCTCTACTGCCCCCACAAATACATGTGGTATTGCTCTGTTTCACCTGGAGCTCAGTGGATTTTAAGCTCTAGAGTCTAGACACACAGACAAACTACAGGTGATTTTACCTCTGGACCCGGGTGAAAACGTCTGTTTCCGTAATTAACGGAGGGTATAAATCATGCTTATCAGAACATAAAAGGTAGAAGAGCCTCTCTTGCTTCATGGACCATTGGACCTCTTCTGTTTCCCTCAAATAAGAAAAGAACAAACACGTAGAAAACAAAAATAACTGTAAATGAGTAGAAGCATGAACATCTCGCTCCCACAATTTCTTGCAGTGGCTTGGAAGACTACAAAGTCCTGTCTTCTTCTTCTCTTTATTTCCAGCTTATGGTGCATTACTATAACCCTAAAAAAAGCACACAAAAACACTCCTAATGACTTAAACTCTATTTAATAGTTTAATGTTGCCTTTATATTTACCCATTTCTTCATGCTCAAATGTATGTAAAGCCATGAAATCTCTCTCTTCTTAAACACTCTCTCAACACCTCTCTTTGTGCCTCGTACCATGATTTTTTTTTGTAAATAATCGCATTTTTCATGTAAAAGGCCTGATTGGTTCCAAGGCGCAAAATACTACACCTCACACCCTTTAAAAATGCTAAAAGTAAACACATTTTGTAAGAAAGATGTGTTAAAAAAAAAATAAAATAAAATGTATATTTTAGATGTAATGTATTAGTCTCATTGGGTAAATGTGTCTTCACTGACTGAACATTACTGAGGGCCAGAAGATCATCCTGGTTGAGCTGACTGTGCCATGGGAGGAAGGCTGCAAAATATCAGGACCTGGCCCAAGAATGCCGTGACAGGGGATGGCAGACATGGGTTTTCCCTGTGGAGGTAGGGTGCAGGGGCTTCCCAGCGAAGTCCACATGGAATTTCCTTTCTGCCATAGGGATGGATGAGCAGAGGAAAAAGCAGACGGCTCGCCGAATGGGGGAGGCGGCAGAACGCGCTTCTTGCTGGATCTGGAAGCCAGGAGCAGATGGGCAGTGAGCTGGCCACTCACTGCGGGCCCACCAACTGGAGGGTGTTGTGGTTGAGGGCCGAAACACCCAGTGAAGGTTGGACACCACCTGACGACATCTGCCTCTGGCCTAAAGCTACAGCTACCTGCTAAGGTAGCTGAGGAAAGCACCAACAAGTGTATTCATCAAGTCAAGCCACAGGCGGCTGTGGCTCAGTTGGTAGAGTGAGTCGTCCAATGATCGAAATGTCAGCAGTTTGCGTTCTGGTTCTGGCTGTTCATGTGTCCAAGTGTCCTTTGGCAAAGACACTGAACCCTTTGTTAGTCTCCCAGTAGGACTGACAGAACCTTAGAAACCTACTGGTGTGTGAGTGTGTGTGAATGGGTGAATGTGAGGCTAATGTAAAGAGCTTTGAACCATGAAGTTGGAACAGAACTATAGAAGAGCAGAACATTTACCCTCGGGGGTTTTGTTTCATAAATTGAATGTTCTTTCGTATTCAGAGATGAAAAATTGACGTAAAGGTTTTTCGTAACTTGGATTATACATTAGCTGTGTCTTTTGTAAGTTGAGGTATGACTGTATAACGTGTTCCACTGACTCTTCTTCCTGACATCTATCACATAAACCTGTTTCATCCTTCCCTGTCATGTTGCATGTTGAGACACTTATTTAATCAAAAATGCCCTATTCTTAGTCCAGTCATTATCATTTGGTAAATGGACTGCACTTATATAGTTCTTTTCCACCTTCATGGTGCTCAAAGCGCTTTACATTAGCCTCACATTCACCCATTCACACACACTCATACTACACCAGTAGGTTTCTATGGTCTAAGGTCAGTTCTACTGGGGGCCTAAGTGAGGGTTCAGTGTCTTGCCCAAGGACACTTCGACATGTGGACAGCCAGAGCTGGGACGCGAACTGCCAACCTCCCGGTCATTGGGCGACCCACTCTACCAACTGAACCACAGCCGCCATTTCCTCTCTCCTGTTTCCACTTCTCCTCCTATTCACCCTCACACTCTTTTAAATAACATAATACTGTCAACCCTAACCCTAATCCTTCCAATGTACTTGCCATGTCTGATTTATCTTTTCCCAAATTATCTGTTTTTCCTCATTTTTGCTTATACTAATCTGCTTATCACTGTTCTTTTTTAAAGCATTCTTGGCTAACTTATCTGCCTTTTCATTTTCTTTCACACCAACATAAGCTGCAACCCACACAAATTTCACCTGCACTCCATTACCTGTTACTCTCCTAATTAATTGTAATACTTCATATAAAAGATCTTGGCGACTCTTAGACGGAAAGGTTTTAAGACTTGTTAACACTGATAATGAATCAACACCCTACTCGAACTAACTTTTTCCACCCATATGAGAGCGTCCCACATAGCCATCATCTCCACTGTATATACCCCCAGCATATTAGGTGTTCTTTTACAAATTTCCATTTCTCTAGATGGAACTAGTTTTTCCAGTCTCTGGGATCTTAGCTCCATCTGTGTAAATGAGTGTGAAATCACTATATTTTTCTTTTTAAATGCACTAACCAAGTCAACCTCTCCATTCTTTCTGATATCCAATAAACATGAATTAACATCAGGTGAGATAAGTCTCCATGGAGCCATTACTGGAATTTCAACGTCAAGCATCCCTAATTCTTTAGCTATCCCATTACTAACACGACCAAAATTACCCCTCAAAGTTGTGTCATGGTTTGAAGTTGTAATTTACGGGCTCAAAAACCTGCATTGAACGCAGCATACGTCCTTCCTTCCGAACAGGATGGACATGCGCATTAGTTTATAGTTATTTTGTTCTGTGACTGGGAGTACAAAGGCTGTTAGAGGAAATATTTAGCTCATATTGGTGAGTTTTTATTTTTTAAAAGTGTTTTAAACCGACAGTATAGTTGCATTGTCCTACAAATTGGAAATATTTATTTTGTTAAGTTGATGGAGCAGGAGCTAGCTAGGTCCTGTGACTGTGTCCACTGTCGTACTCGTGCCTTTGCTTCATCTGTGTGACTTCAGACAATGCTAATGTGGTCGCGCCATGCTAATGTTATGCTAATCTTTTTTTTTAAAAAACAATGAAAAACCTATTTCTGCTTAATGGATTGTTTTGTCAAATTAGATTTAACTTCACATAAGTATTATGAAGCACTTTTGGTTAGTTTTTGTACTATTTTTGGACATGTGTAATGTTTATTTCAATGCTAAATGCACAATTTGATGGTTTACATTGTGAAAGCTTACATCAGTTCCTATGAAATGCTAAAGCTAGTAGCCTAGCTAAAATTATAGGAACACAAAGGATTGCTTTAAAAAGGGATATTGGAAACTTGTTATTTCTTTGGTAATGCAATAACTTGAGTTGTAAATCATGAAATGAAATACAAGGCATATATAATTTAACAGGTTGAAAATATTAACCAATAATATACCATAAAATACCATATACCATACAATATACCATTAAATAATATACCATAATATAAAGAGAAATGGATTTGTGTGTTCTAGATTGGTTACAAATTTCATGCATTAAGGGATGTTTTGAGTTAAAAGGATGCATGTAAAATATTACTGTGTACTGTTAGAGTGGTAATATGGTTTGAGAAAAGAAAATAACAATTAAGCTATAGCTATAAGAAGAGTTTGAAGGACCTGACTTGAGCTATTTACAACACTACTATTATTGTTGTGCTCACTAGCTTTTTTATTTTATTTTTAAAAAATCCTGTTCAATAAAGAAAACCTTGGATCGGATTCCTGGATTCTTTCTGGAGAGAGATGGTGAGCCTTTGACCAGAACTGAACCAATTCCTCCATTGAAGAACATACTTTTTCTCTTCAGCGCTGACACACCAAAATGGTAACAACTCAAACCTTTCACCAGGAAAAACCACTGAACTTTGACTTCAAAGCTCAGTAGTACTTTCATGGGGTTTTAATTATTTGTATGTCAGATTCTTATTGCCACTTCTAATTGTGACATGTTTTATTTCTTAGTTTATTGTTTTGTACAAGAATAATATCAGTAATTGTTGGTGTGTCTTCAGCCATTTCATATCCTCTGTGAAGGAGGTTATGTTTTACCTCACATTTGTCTGTCTGTCTGACTTTCAAGCAAGATAACTCAAAAAGTTATCGATGGATTTTGATGAAACTTTCAGAGATGATTAATAATGCGTCAAGGAAGAAACCCTTAAATTTTGAGCTACAAAGGTCAAGGTCACAGTGAAGGTCAACAGCTAAAACACATTAGTGGTGATATCTCAGAATCCAGACCAGATAGTATCAGGTGTTTTCTTTTTTTCATTCACGTCGTCTGACCTTTTGACATTAGATGAGATAACACCCATAGGCTCCATGACGTCACGTAAAGACGTCATATGATGTCAAGTGAATGGTATATTTGCAAAAGTTATTACTAATTACCTTAAAGCAGGTTATTGAAATATTTAGTTAAATCAGACAATATCTTGTGCTTCATATTTAACATTAGATCTAACATGTGACATTTGGTCGTTGTGCGACGTCACATAACGTCAGAGTGACGTCATACGTGGTCTAATATTGAAATGGACATATGTGAAAAACGGGGCCGAGGATTTATTTCAATTTTTTTAAACCCTCGATCAGATTGTTGTTGACCCATAAAATAAATCATTAGTGAACACAGAACACTAGTTTATAAATAAGTTATAAACATCCAGATCCAAACCTTGGCAGACTGGTGCTGCTTCACTGAGTTCTGAGCTCCGAGTGATCTAGTTTCATAATAATTTTATTTCCTATTGTATTCCTTCCAAATCAATCAACTGGTCTGTACTTCTGAGGCTACCAAACATTAGTCAAATGTCTCATCTGTTTGATACATCCTTTATATAGTACATAACCTGTAATGCTTCCACTCAATTTCATCTACATTTCTTAATAAAGTAAATTGAATTACGTTCTTTAACCATTTCAATAACATGCAATTAGAGCTGAATGATTTTTAAGAAATAATCGAATTGTGATTTTTCTGGTATTTATTGCAATTTTGATTTAATTCACAATTTTCTTCAAATCAAGTTTTAGTCATCATCAGCATTTGCAAACATCATAGAAATGGATATAATCCAATTTTAACAATAAATGCCATAGCAGGCTGTGGTTTACTGACAGATGAAGAAAAAGAGGAAAAAAATGAAGAGGAAAAGGGAAATGTACCAAAAAAGGGGAAAAGATAAAAAGAAGGAAAAAAGAAAAGACAAAAAGAAAGCAAAACAAAAACGAAAAGGAGGAGGAACAGAAAAGAATAAATGCAAAAAGAAGAGAAAAAGGGGAAGTAGAAAAATATAAATTAAGAAAAAAGGGAAAATTTAACAACTGCGTGTGTGTGTGTGTGTGAGCCGACAAAGCAAGTGTTTTATTTTCTCGACCATTAGGCTTGGTGGTCGGTCAAGATTGTTTATGAATTTCGCCATCCCTAATCTGTACAATTCTCATAATTGGTGTTCTCACCTATGACCAATAGTTTTTGAGATCTTCGGAGGTCAAAGGTGACATGTGTCCAAATTAACTTCTGTAAAACTGCTTGTGTCAAACATAGACATATCACACTATAACTTAATCAGTACTGGATATATTATCATAATATTACACACACTGACGCATATATACATATAAGAAAATTATCAGTATTGCCAAAGGTCAATATCAGATTATTGGCTTTAATTGAAGAACAGGTTGTCCTAGAAGCTTGAGAGGCACAAAATAGGGGCAAGATTAGACATTCTCAGAATACTAGAATACTTATTTAATTCAGGTAACAAAAATGTTTTTTTTTTGTTCAATTCTCGGTGTCACCAGTTTCTGTTAATAACAACCTTGCTGAAGTGGACTCGAACCGGATCAGATCTGAACACTAGAGCTGAGTATTGATTCAAATTTCAAGAACTGATCCAATTCTGAAGATTAAGAACTGATTCTTTTCGATTCTATCTGATTCAATCCAATTCAGGTTAGTGTTCTTTAAAACAAAACAAAAAAAGCTTTAACTTCATGACTGTGTCACAGTGGCATGCAGACAGGTTTTGTTTTTTTCAGGGAGGCCAGAAATGAAGAACTTTTTATTTAATTATTTTATATATTTGTTAACTATATTTTTAACTCGATAAGGGATGAACGAATTCATTGTGCACAAGCCACCTGAAGCCTTCGTATTCAAGGGCGGAGTACAACCGCATGTCTTTACAGACAATAATAATAATAAATTCCACAATTGGCTATTAGGTGGTGCTGAATAGTCTGGTAGTGTTAAAGTTTCTTTCAGCTTCATTTACAGTCCTGTTTGTCCTGTGGACGGCTTGATCCCTGGGTGATATTTTTGCAAGTGCTTGTTCAAGTTAGTCTTATTTCCAAAATACTTCACTTCTATTTGACACAACTTGAAAACGGCGTTGGTTTTGTCAAACACATCTGTCTCTGAAATATTTCCAGACTGGAGCCTTGAGAGGCGGTGGTTTTCAGAAAGTTTTGGCTAACTCTGTCACTCCTCTCCAACGCCATATTTTTTTGAGGTCACACACTGAGTGCACCTGCGTGAATTCATTGACGTGCTGGGGGTCACTGGGGGACATGTTCACTAGTGGAAAAATTTACTTAAATTAATAATTAAATTTTTTTTTTATCTTTGGACGTACTAATCGATCCTAAGTAATTAATATGTGAATTGATCCGGAATTTAATTTTTTATTTTTTTTTTAACACAGGCCTAGTGAACACTGAAGTGGACTCAAACTGGATCAGATCAGGTGTATATGGTACCAGGGGCAACGGTGGTGGACGTGGTACCCGGGCTCAGGGGGATCTGGCCTCAGGTCTGAGCACACAGTGAGCGGCTGAGTAAACAGGTGTAATCACATCCTGAACTGCTGAAAACGCGGAAGTGCAGATTAAAGAAGCAGATAAAACACCACAGAAGAAGATGAAGCGTCCGCGGCCTGAGGCGGTGGCGGCGCTTTGTGTCTCTGACAGCAGTTTGTTTGAACGCAATCGACAGTTTGGGCGAGGTGAGGCGGACGCCGTGGGCCCAACACTCCACCCACCCCCACCCTGATGCCTCCCACCGTAAAGCGCTGATGGTTGTGTTCGTCTGTGCTGCTGTTGTGCTGAACCCTGGTTTAAAGTGCTGCGTCTGCCTCCACACACACACACACACACTCAGCAAAAACACACACACAGCTTCCACACACACCTGTCACCTGGCGCTCAGACCTACACACAAACACTCCTATAAGACACACCTGCAACACAAACACACACACACACATCTGAAAACTGAACCGATAACTAAACCAAGAACTAATCTGAGAGCAGAACCTAGAACTGAACAGAGAACTGATCCGAGTACCAGTTGTGTTGGTTGTAGTTGTGTAGTGTGGAGCTGAAAAGATGTCAGTATGAAAACAGCAGCCGATCTGTTGGCAGGTACGGTCTACACTCAACTGTTGGCAGGTATGGTCTATACTCGACTGTTGGCAGGTATGGTCTATACTCGACTGTTGGCAGGTATGGTCTACACTCGACTGTTGGCAGGTATGGTCTACACTCGACTGTTGACAGGTATGGTCTATACTCGACTGTTGGCAGGTATGGTCTATACTTGACTGTTGGCAGGTATGGTCTATACTCAACTGTTGGCAGGTATGGTCTATACTCAACTGTTGGCAGGTATGGTCTATACTCAACTGTTGGCAGGTACAGGTACGGTCTACACTCAACTGTTGGCAGGTATGGTCTATACTCGACTGTTGGCAGGTATGGTCTATACTCGACTGTTGGCAGGTATGGTCTATACTCGACTGTTGGCAGGTATGGTCTATACTCGACTGTTGGCAGGTACGGTCTACACTCAGCTGTTGGCAGGTATGGTCTATACTCGACTGTTGGCAGGTATGGTCTATACTCGACTGTTGGCAGGTATGGTCTATACTCGACTGTTGGCAGGTACGGTCTACACTCAGCTGTTGGCAGGTATGGTCTATACTCAACTGTTGGCAGGTACAGGTATGGTCTATACTCGACTGTTGGCAGGTACGGTCTACACTCAGCTGTTGGCAGGTATGGTCTATACTCAACTGTTGGCAGGTACAGGTACGGTCTATACTCGACTGTTGGCAGGTATGGTCGATACTTGACTGTTGGCAGGTATGGTCTATAACCATGTTTAGAAACTCATTTACATTAGGAAAACTTCCAATAAACACATACTGTACAATGATTTAAAGTGTTAAAGCATTTGTTTGGGACAATAGTTATGATGACGTCAGCTGACTCCATGACAATATAGAGATTACACCTGTTAGGAGCGCGTTTGTTGTGTCTGGAAACACATGTTTATTGAAAAAAGATGAAAAAATTCAACACAAATGACTGGAGTTTAAATGTTACATTCAATCTTTCTTTCTTTCTTGCTAATTTTTCTTGTGTATGTGTTCAGTGTTTTGCTGTTTTAACTTCCTCAGGCCTGTTTGTTTTTGTGTATTTGTGTGTGTGTTTGATTTGTGTGTTTGTGGTTGGGTTAAAGGCGTCTGTCTAAGCTGCCGTTTGTCTCTGGTTGTTTGTGTGCGTCAGTGCTTTGCGTTGTGCTGTAAATCTGTTGTGTTTGTGTCTTTCCCTCATTAGTGAGACAGAGTGAGCGTTAGCAGAGCGTCCTGCGCTGGACCGTGAGATTAGTAATTAACGCAGAGTCTAACGAAGGGAGAAAAAACAACACCTCGACAAAGTCCGAGCATCAGGAGGCAGTGAGTGGTGGAGCTGCTGACGAGACAACACAACAACACAACAACACCGTAACACAACACAACGTGGAGTGTGAGCTGTGTGACTGAAGGACTCTTCATGTCAGTATCACCTTTTGTCGATACAATAATCAATCCTGTTTATACAGATCACGTCCAGTGGATCAAACTGATCTGACTTGTTTTCTATCAGTTAATAAGATAAAAGGTTTATAAACCAAAACCTGTTAAACAGTCAAATATGTTCACACTATTACACACACACACATCACATGTCTCATGAGGATCACCCTCATGAGACATGTACTCAAGTGGGTAAGCACATTTTTTAGATAAACTAATAATAAAAAATTAGAATAAAAAAAAAAAAAAAACAATAAAAATCAATAATCATGTAAAAAAATAAAATGAACAATCTAGATATTTAAAAAAAATTATAAATAAATAAAAAAAATTACAAATAAAATAAATAATAAAAAAAACATATGTAAAAATCTATAGATTTTTTTTAAAGTAAACACATCTTCAAACCTTTGCACCTGTTTGCCTCTTGCTTTATGGCGACTTCCAGAAAAAAACTAATTCAAGTATTTATAGGGTCACATCATTTCATGCGAACCTGAACTTTGGTCCCCATGGTGTCACAGGTCCTCATGGTGTGACTGTGTAAACATATTAATGTCCCCATTAAGATAGGAATACAAGCACATACATACACACACATACACACATACATACATGCATATATACAATACAGGCCAAAACTTTGGACACACCTTATCATTCATTTCATTTTCTTTATTTTCATAACTAATTCCATTCTCACTGAAGGCAATAAAACTATGAACAAGCATATGTTGAATTATGGACTTAACAAAAATGTGTGAAATAACTGAAAACATGCCTTATATTCTAGTTTCTACAAAGTAACCACCCTTTCCTCTAACTCCTGCTGTGGCTCAGTTGGTAGAGCGGGTCATCCAATAACTGTTACAACTGTGTGATGAGTGAGGGTCAAAGGCTCACCAAAAGCATCATGGGTAGCTCTCTTATATTTACATACATATTTACGTACAGTAATGTATATGTAAGTACAATACTTTATGTACTGAGCCACAGGCGGCTGTGGCTCAGTTGGTAGAGTGCTGTCCAATGATCGAAAAGTTGGTGGTTTTCGTTCTGGCTCTGGCTGTCCACGTGTCGAAGTGTCCTTGGGCAAAGACACTGAACCCTAAGTTTGTCTCCCAGTAGGACTGACAGAACTTTAGAAACCTACTGGTGTATGAGTGTGTGTGAAGAGGTGAATATGAGGCTAGTTTAAAGAGATTTGAGCACCATAAAAAATAGCACAATAGAAGTGCAGAACATTCACCATTTGATGAGTTTCCAGAAGACGTGACCTGGGATTGTTTTCCAACAGTCTGGAAGGTGACTCTTGTTATTCCTTTCCTGGGGTCTGGGGTTAGGGTTAGGGTCAGGGTGACTATTGGTCTTCCTTTCCTGGGCAGGGTGTGTTCCTGTGTAAAAAATACTATTACTTTACTATACTATTTACTATTTTGTATCGATTAACATATTAATTACTTAGGATTAATTCATACGTCCAAAGATTGATTTTTTTTTATTTTTTTATTACTTTCAGTAAATTTTTCCACCAATGAACATTTCTCCCAGTGACCATCATCGAATGGTGATGTGTCAAGGTGTCAGGTGCACTCGGTGTGTGACCCCATAGTGTGTGACCTCAAACCAACATGGCATCAGAGAGTAGTGACAGAGTTTTCTGAAAACACCACCGTCTTTCAAGGCTTGAGTCTGAAAAAGACACAGATGTGTTTGACAAAACCAATGCTGTTTGCAAGTTGTGTCAAATCGAAGTGAAGTATTTTGGAAATACGACTAATTGGAACAAGTACTTGCAACGACATCACCCAGGGTTCAAGGTGTTCACAGGACAGCAAATGAAACTGAAAGAAACTTCAGCACGATGTCATAGCATAACCATGAATTTGTCTTTAAAGACATGCGGCTGTATCCCATCTTTTTTTTTTCAAATCACCAACTTGAATTGGATCAGATTGGACAGAATCAAAAAGAATGGATTCATAATCTTCAGAATCGGAATCGGGTTGATTCCTGAAATTTGAATAGATAAATGGTAAATGTACTTTACTAATATAGCACATTTTTTACACCACTTGGTACCCAAAGCGCTTTACATTTCCTCACACACACTCATACACCAGTAGACGGCTGCTGCCAATACACCGGCGCTGCCTGACCCTACTGGGAGCAACTTAGGGTTCAGTGTCTTGCCCAAGGACACTTCCATACCCAGCCTTAGTTCCCACCAGGAATTTTGTAGAGCGTAATGGTCACCAGGATGACCCGTCACTATGCACAATAGTGACGGGTCAGCAAATGAGCGTAATGCAAATGCTCCAAATGCTTGTGATTTAAAACACTATTCAGCATACATGGCATCATGGAAACAAACGAGACATGTTTATTGTAACCCTGAGATTGGAAGCAACTCTTAATTTTAGACAGGAACGGTTCAATTCGACAGGAAAGGATGGCTGACGTGGGGAGACATAAACTAACCTAGATAGGCACGGCGTTATCTGAACGCCATGTGTGTGTGAATATCTCTAAATAAAATTGAATTGAATCTGTCAAAATAACTTTCACAGCGCCAACTGCCCCAATAAAGATTTTTCTCACATAAATATGGAAATATTACACAAGCAAATGTGCTCAAAACACAATCCCACAACTTCTAAGGCAACGTAGCAACTCTAACAGCGTAATATTTTATCTTTCCTTGGGTTAGGGGTCAGGGTACGGTGACTCTTGGTCCTTTCCTGGGGTGGTCCTCGTGTCAGACAGTTTTGTTGCAGCACTGGGTGGTTTTTGCAACTGCAACTGGGGAGACATTCACAGTTTTTGTGATTTTTACAGACTGACTGACCTTCATTTCTTAAAGTAATGATGTCCACTGGTGTCTCTACTTAGTTGATTGGTTCTTTACATAATATGAATTCTAACTGTTAAAATCTCTGTGTTAGTTAATTGATTCGCTCCAGTTGGTCTCAGTTTAAATATTTATTCAGGTCACATGGAAAATACAAAAGCTGGTCTGCGTGGCCCCACGGGGTTCAGGTCCAAATAGTCCCAAATTCTGGGTCTAAATTGACAAGATCTTTTTGTGTGACTCCACCCCAAACAAATGGGTTAGACTTGGCAACATCATCTGACTGCGTCTTTAATTGGACATCACCTACTGACGTGACTGTCAACTGTCAGTCCACACCTTGGGTACTGTACTGTACTTGGGGCGGCTGTGGTTCAGTTGGTAGAGTGGGTCGCCCAATGACCGAGAGGTTGGCGGTTCGCGTCCCGGCTCTGGCTGTCCACATGTCGAAGTGTCCTTGGGCAAGACACTGAACCCTGACTTAGGCCCCCAGTAGACCTTAGAAACCTACTGGTGTATGAGTGTGTGTGTGTGAATGGGTGAATGTGAGGCTAATGTAAAGCGCTTTGAGCACCATGAAGGTGGAAAAGCGCTATATAAATGCAGTCCATCCATTGTATGTAGAACTCAATGTGCGACAGTGTTATCCAGATTGTCCACAGTTTGGACATCTATGGACAGTGTTATCCAGGGTGTCCACAGTGTGGACATCTATGGACAGTGTTAGCCAGGGTGTCCACAGTTTGGACATCTATGGACAGTTATCCAGGGTGTCCACATTTTGGACATCTATGGACAGTGTTATCCAGGGTGTCCACAGTTTGGACATCTATGGACAGTGTTATCCAGGGTGTCCACAGTTTGGACATCTATGGACAGTGTTATCCAGGGTGTCCACATTTTGGACATCTATGGACAGTGTTATCCAGGCTGTCCACATTTTGGACACCTATGGACAGTGTATCCAGGGTGTCCACAGTTTGGACATCTATGGACAGTGTTATCCAGGGTGTCCACATTTTGGACATCTATGGATAGTGTTATCCAGGGTGTCCACATTTTGGGCATCTATGGACAGTGTTATCCAGGCTGTCCACATTTTGGACACCTATGGACAGTGTATCCAGGGTGTCCACAGTTTGGACATCTATGGACAATGTTATCCAGGGTGTCCATATTTTGGACATCTATGGACAGTGTTATCCAGGGTGTCCACATTTTGGACATCTATGGACAGTGTTATCCAGGGTGTCCACAGTTTGGACATCTATGGACAGTGTTATCCAGGGTGTCCATAGGTTGTATCCACACCTGTGACCTTTGACCTTCAGGCACAGACTGATCTGGGGACAGTTGGTGGCATTTGTTGTGGAGGTCACGCCTCCTTCTGTGTCTGTGTCTAAAGGTGTGGGGGCGTGGCCAGAGTCGCTTCAAATTCGCCTGGTCTTCGTCCTCTGGATAAATGATGATGTGGTTCCCCCCTCATGTGTGATCAACTGTCAGACGTGTCCTGATCTCTGTTCTAATGTCAGTCACACTTTCAGCTGCTCAACCAATCACGCGCTGCTGCCGCTCAATCTGCCCTCAACCAATCGGTTGCACCACTCCGTCAGCTTAGAGAAATCCCAGAAATCCAAGCGGATGGATTCTCCCCGTGGTTAATGATGTCACAGCTGATCCGTCTTGGTGTCCCGTCAAATCCCACACAATTCCCATGTGTGCTCCATGATAAGTCCCAGCATGCCTTTCAGCTGACCCTCCCTGGGCACCAGCTCCTGGAGCCAGATCGCAAGGACCTGGGTAGGTTTGGGAGGGTTAACGGGTGCCAAGGTGAGGAGGAGGAGGAGGAGGGCATGGAAGATGAGGAGCTCCCTGAAAATGGAAAAGGAGGAGAAAGAGGAAGGAGAAAATTCAGGATTTGGAGAAGGGGGAGAAGAAAGAAGGAGGAGAAAAAGGAGGAGGTGAAGAAAATGGAGAAGGGGCATATGGAGACAGAGAAGAAGGAAAGGAAGGAGAGAAGGAGGAGATGGAAATGGAGGAGGTGAAAAAGATGGAGGAGAAGAGAGAGATGGAAAAGGAGAAGGACACAGGAGAAAAAAGAAGAGGAGAAGGAGAAGAGGGTGGAGAAAAAGGAGGTGGAGAAAAATAAAGGAAAGGAGAAGAACAAAGATGGTGTAGTAGGAGGAGGAGAAGATGGAGAAAAAGATCACTAACAAGAAAGAGAAGAAGAAGGAGGTGGAAAATAAGAACAAAAATATAGAGGTGCAGAAGAAGAAAATAGAAGAGGAGGAGAAGGTGGAAGAGAAGTTAGAGGAAGTGGAGGACAAAAAGGAGGTGGTGTGTGTGTATGTACGTGTGTGTGTGTGTATGTGTGTGTGTGTGTGTGTGTGTGTGTGTGTGTATGTACGTGTGTGTGTGTGTGTATGTACGTGTGTGTGTGTGTGTGTGTGTGTCCTCACTCTGCCTGAAGGTTTGAATAATTTATCGTCTAAAGGTTCAATCGACTGAACACACGTCGTCTTGATGAGAAACATGTCACTCACAGAACCAGGACCAGGTTCAGGACTAGGACTAAGACCAGGTTCAGGACCAGGCCTAGGACAGTTCTGTTTTCCTTAGTCCTTAGTCAATGTTCTGTGTCACCTGTTTGATGTTTAATACATCTTTATACCTTTGGGTTTGATGTGTTTTTTATGTTACTTGCTGGGTTTGATGTGTGACTGATGTTGCTTCAGAGGTTCCCACCTGGGTTTGATCCTCCATCCTGGATTTAATTTTCCTTCCTGGGTGTGTTATGTGTTTTTATGCTCCTACCTTGGTTTGATGCTAACCCGTTCTCCAGGACTGAATGACGCCCCAGTGGCTAAAAGGCTCCTGAAGCTGCTGACGGAGCAGGTCTGGGATCAGCTCTGTCAGGTGGGTTTTACTCTGCTTCATTGTGTTACTGTGAAATGTGTAGTGTAGCTGTGTTCTAGTGTGTGTTTCAGTGTCTCTTGGTGTGTCGTAATGGCATGGCCGTCCATCCGTCCATCGTCCTATGTGCGTCTGTCTCCTGTCAGACCAGTCGTCCTGGTCCGTCTGCTGCTGTGGAGTTAAACTCAGTTTATGGAGATTAAACCACACTGACATCCTGTCCACTAATCCTAATGTAATGTGACGCAGCTGCAGGAGTGTGTTCACTTCACCCGCAGAGGAGGGGGTCAATGGTACTGTACAGGGTTAGAACACACAACAACAACAACACAATGACAGGACAATAACAACAACACAATGACAGGACAACAGTCACATGACTATATTCTTTAGTTTATATGAAAAAAAAAATGTTAAAGATAAATTTATACTGAATCAAAGTGGGTTAATGGTGGTTCCACTGGTTCTATTAATTCCACTGATCCAATTAGGATCAGTGGAATTAATAGAACCAATTAATTAGAAGGAGGGTCTAAGGACAGGGGATGCTTGGGACCTTTTATCTATGTAAAGCCCTGTGATATTACTTTGTTGTGATTTGGGGCTTTATAAATAAAATTGAATTGAATTAGTTCAACTAGTTCCATTGATTCCAATGGTTCTATTGGTTCCACTGGATTCACAGGTTATATTGGTTCCATTGGTTTTCATGGTTCCATTGATTCCACTGGGTCAGTCTATTGGTTCCACTGGGTCGGCCTATTGGATCCACTGGTTTTCATGGTTCCATTTGTTCCACTGCATGAATTCTGTTCAGTTCTGATCCAACAGGACTGTTCCCGTACCCTGTACCTTTAACCTTTTACCCAGTGATACAACCATGGAAAGAACTGGGAACGTGGAACATAAAATAAATAAACCATTTCCATTTCCATTTTATTGAGATCCACATTAGTCCCTGACACAATGCAGGAACTATTCTTCCTGTGGTCTCCTTTGAGATCATTACAATTATTTTTACATTTTTTACATTCACACATACACACACAAACACTCCCGCCAACTCCAAAGCTATTTCTGATCAATGAGAACTGACATTGAACTGACAACCCATTTTGGTCTTTCCTTTTGAAAGCAATTGTAATGTAGATAAGAGAAAAAAGATAAATAAAATAATAATAATAATAATCAAACAAAAATGATGTTAACTCACAAAAACATATGAAATAATAATAAAGAAAATAAATCAATACTTATCAACCAACAATTCAAAATCAACAGAATCATAACCCATAAGCACATTTAAACATATTTATGTCTCACTGAATAAACAAGAAAACTTGCAACTTTTTCTTGAAGGCATACTTAGAATATTCTAAACCCAAAAAAGCAGGTGATCTATTCCATTCAACCATGGCTCGATAAAGCACAGTTCTCTGCCCTTGATTGCTTTGGCATAGGGGCAAGACGCACCTTGTCTCACTAACCTGGCGTATACGGTAGTTATGACCATCTGAAAAAAAAACATTTTCTATAAATAATTTCTGGTACTTTTGTTTCCATAACAGTCTTAGTGAAAGTGATTAAACTGTATTTAAATCTACATTTAACCGTCAACCAAGCTAGGGTGTTATGCATCACTGTTACATTTGTTCTGTATGGACAGTTCAGCACCATACGTGCTGCTTTATTTTGGGCAACTTGCAACTTTTGTATGTTCTTTTCGTTGGTGTTCGACCAAACAACCGAGGCATAGTCCAGATAGGAAAGAACCAGTGATTGAACAAGTTGTTTGGTTAATGTCTTTGGAAGACATTTTTTTGAATGTCTTATGGTACCCATGCTCCTACCCATTTTTTGTAAAACACACTCAACTTGCTTTGTCCATGACAGTTCTGAATCCACAACCACACCTAATAATTTTGCATGGTGGACTTGTTCAACCATCATGCCTCCAAGTCTTAGATGCATTCTTTGCCCCATGATCCACATCAGGACAGGAACCAATGAACCAAGAAAAGGGACCAGTTCATCCAGCTGTGCTCACAGGCTTGGCATCCTGTGGTCAGTGTCATGTTGGAACATCCAGTAAACTCCCATGGACATTCAAACACAGGTGGACCTGTGGATGGAACATCAGAAAATAGTGCAGATTCTGGAGTATCCATGTGGGTCTGCTGACCTCAGTATCATTAGGTGTGTTTTTATTAGTTTTTCTCAAAACAATAGCGATATTTCTAAAATGTAGAAAAAGTATATTTGCTCTTTGAACATGTTTCCATTGACGGTTGTTCTAGGCAGGAGCATCGTAACTCTTGTGAAATATCATCCCGGGAGATTTCCCTGCTGGAAGATGAACCTTTCCATGTTGTTGATATCACGCTACATTTCTCTGCTGTTTGCTGAATTATTTCGAGAAGTCGGTCTCCTCCTCTGTCCATGTGTATCGCACCATTTTCACTCCGGGAGAAGTTCTGTGATGTATAATTGTGGAAAAAGTGTTTCCATTGGGCTTTTGCGAAAACGTCTGAAACCACCTCATGAAAGCGTGAAAACGTTTTATCGATATTTAAGTGTTTTTTCAAAATTCAGGTCCATTACCAGTTTTTTATAGCACTATTTACATTTTGCGAATTTCCAAGGGTAATGGAAACGTGGTTATCGATCCACTTTGGGGAGGAGTGAGGGCTGGGCAATAGGGCTAAAATATAACCCCCCCCCCCCCCCCAACTTTTAAAAGAAAACAATACAGATGACAGATAAAGTTCAAAGCATGTTTTGCTTTCATTATATCAAGACCTTAAAAACCTCCTGTCTATTTCCCTCCTTGAATTGAAAGTGCAGCTGTTATTATAGTTTTAACACATATGACTGAGGCCAATAGTTTTTATCAGGTAAATAAACCATGTTTTCCATCATATATATTCATATGTGCATGAAATGATTGGACAGTCATATGTCTGTCAAACTATCATTTAACAGGGTAGTTATATTAGCTCTAGTATATGAAATGAAGCTAAAGCTAGGCTAGTTATATTAGCTCTAGTATATGAAATGAAGCTAAAGCTAGGCTAGTTATATTCCACATCAGGAGGAGGAAACGACATGGCTTTGGTTTTGCTGAACACCTCCTGAAGGTGGTGATAACAGATTAGGGTATTCGGGTTCTGCAGGAGAATGAACTGACACAGCTTTAACATTGGTCAGCTCTGTAACTGTCTTGCCAGTGTTTAAGCAGGAACCCCGGTAGTCATTACCCCACTCTCTGATCTCTCCCGTGCCCAGGTTGATGTGGGCCATGATAAAGCAGCCAAGGATAACCCAAAACTAAGGCCTGAGCAGGTGACATGAACACATAGGAGGTGACAAGTTCCTTATTTCTGGATATGTAGTTCAATGGGCTGTATGATATGGGTGATGGTGAAAAGAGTTCTGCCATTAAGGGCCCTGGCATGAATTGTCATGGCCAGAAATCTGGTTTTGAGTCCCAATTTTCCAGCCAAACCCCAGTCCATCATATTTTCATCAGCCCCAGACTCAATAAGTGCTAGGCTAGCTGCACTACCCCTGTTCATTCCATGTACGGCTCTAGTAGTGCTTCATAGTCAGGGGAGGTATGACTAAAAGGTTGTCCTTCAAATCCCTCTGTATGCAATAGGGCGGTACTGCAACAAATCAATGGAATCTTTAGAATGAAGTAGTTAGTGCCGGAAAGTTGACGGAGGATTCCGGAGAAATGGGGGATTATGGAGCTTAACGACCGTTGTTGCTTCTGTAAAAAGAATTTAAAGATGGCAGAAGTTTTCTCACATTCTTCACTCATCTTGGATAAAAGGAAATCTACGCCTGTTGTTCTTCTTCTATGGTCGTTTCCAGTTGTTTTTCTCCGAATTGTCGCAGCATCACTTTATTACGCCCACCCGCTGACTCTATACTTCATTGTAAAGCTTTGACCTTTGCCCAAAAATCATATTCGAATTTTATTTGGAAATTAATGTAGATATTCAAGTATTATTTGAATATTTCTTAATTATTTTACTTTGAAAGTGCCTCACTAACCTCGGCATTAAAATGAAAAATTCAGTCCACCAGGGGGCAATATTCGGTCAAATATTCTGGCATGTTTACAACCTTTACTGATGCAACATGCAGTGTAGGAGTAATGAGCATTATTAGTGAGTGACACTTATCACGTTACGTAATCCACAAATATCATCTTTTATCTGTTGTCTTATTGTGTGTGAAACACCTTATTTTTCCTGGTTGCCTGTATTGATGAAAGCTTCTAAACTGTTACTTAAACTGTTAGCCTCATTTACAATCAAAATGGAACGTTTACAAAATGAACAGATACAAAAACTAACACGATTTGTAAAACAGTCACAGAGGAGTTTTTTGTTAACTTATGACACATATGTTTTCCGAAGTATGAATCTCCGACATGCCCCAGCTCTTGTTCACGATTACGCTGAACAGTATGACCATAACCAAATATAGAACCATATATAATCATACTCTGCTGTTGGTTACGTGTCAGCTGGACACTAACGTCTACAGATGCCCAGATAAACCCAAAGATGTTACCACCTTTACGTTCACGATTCACATACTTCCCCAGACTCCCCGCCCAAAAAAACGCAATCTGAACTGAAAATGTTTACAACCACATTCACAAAAGTAAAATAAATAGGCCTAATAATTCCATATATACATTTGAATATTAAGAGCTGTATGTGTGTGTATATATATATATATATATATATATATATACATATATATATATATATATATGTGTGTGTGTGTGTGTATATGCATACACAGTGTTGTGAAAGTTCACCTTAATTAGAAACTAGTTCAAAGTTCAGTTCAGTTAGTCAATATGAATTAGTTCAGTTCATCATTCATTCTTCCAAATTATGAACTAGAAGTTCATGGATCCCAAAATGAACTTTTTCGTTCTTTTTTGTGTTATTATTGTAAACTTATTATGAACCGTTCCTGACGTTATTCTGACCGTAGTCATGAAATCAGGGGAAAATGTCGTCCTCCTCTCAGGGTTAACTTCCCTCTGCAGGTTCTTAGAACATAAGGAGTGGTTTCACTGAGCTTCGTTTTCAATGTTTATTTCCAAGAACGGGACAACGCCTGCTCCGGTCGCCGGTCACACTCTGTACATTTAACTCTTTTTCTCCGCTCCCAAAAACTCTCTGCACCCCCCTCTCTCTCTCTCTCTCTCTCTCCTCCTCTCTCTCTCTCTCTCTCTCTCTCTCTTCTCATTGGCTATTCCACAACATTATGTTTCCAACATTAGTTCAGAATAATATAAAAATGACATCTATGATAATGTTGTGTTTTGATCCCATTTTATTCCTTATAGGACTCAATAATTACAACGTGATAAGAACCAAATGTGAACTACATAAGAGCGCAGTTCAATAAATGCCAGAATAACCGCGTTCACAACTTTCCGTTCATTTGGCAAAAGTGAACGAGTCCTTCACGTTCGTCAAAAATATGATATCGTTCGTGAACGATCGTTCAATGAACTCGTTCAGGTACAACACGGTGCACACTTACTTCACCCCTGGAGGGGCGGCATTTTCCCCTAATTTCCTGACTACGGTCAGGATAACTTCAGGAACGGTTCATAATAAGTTTACAATAATAACACAAAAAAGAATGAAAAAGTTCATTTTAGGATCCATGAACTTCTAGTTCTAATTTGGAAGAATGAACGATGAACTGAACTAATCATATTGACTAACTGAAGTGAACTTTGAACTAGTTCCTAATAAAGGTGAACTTTCCCAACACTGTATTTATATATATATATATATATATATATATATATATATATATATATATATATATATATATATATATATATATATGAATGTGTGATAGGACTTCTATTTCTATCTTCATGGGGACATTGATGTGTTTACACAGTCACACCATGGGGACCAAAATTTAGGTACCCACAAGGGTCAAATATAAGTGTAGGTCCCTACTAATAAAATATAAATCTGTTTATAGTATGGAATTTAATGCAAGTGATGACCATATTTATGCACTCACACCATGGGGACCCTCTGACACTATGGGGACCAAAATTCAGGTCCCCACTCGGGTTACATATGAATAAAGATCCCCACTAGTAAAATAGAAATGATGTGGCCCTGGGCCTATAACATGAATTTATGTTTTTAGGAAGACCCCATAAAGCACGAGGGAAACGGGTGTAAAGAGAAAGATGTATTTTTCAAAGACTTTTTTCTTTTAAAAAAAGCATTTATTTTTATGTACTTTTAAGAATTATTTAGAAATGTTTTAGTTTTTGAATTAATTTATTTTAGATATTATTATTGTTATTTTATGTATTTATTTTTTATGTATTTAATCATTCATTTATATTTTCAATTTAATTGTATTAAAAATATTTATTTTATTTATTTTGTCATTTTAAAATATTTTTCTCTATGTATGTATGTATTTATTTTATATATTTTATTTTTTCCTTCTTCCTGCACAAACTCAATAACCTTAATTTTAAAATTATTATATTTTATTTATTTCAATTTGTGTTATTAAATTACATTTTCAAATGTTAATACCAAATAATACCCAATGGCTATTTGATTACCACCTTGGTCCGCATGGGACATGGAAATGAGAATGTGTGTTTGTCTGTGTGTTTGTGTTTTGTGTGTGTGTGTGTGTGAGTGAGATATATAAATGTTTCAGTGTGTGATCTCGGCTGTAAGTGGAAGAAAACCCTTGACTCTCCTTCGTCTGCAGGGATTCAACAAACACACACACACGAAACAGCGCTAAACAGCCACAGGGGGAGGAGTCGCTATGTGTGTGTGTGTGTGTGCCTTTGTGCACTCATGTGTGTGTCCTTCTCCCCTCTGGTTGGCTTCACCGTCATCTCCTTGTGTTCACCGCCGCTGTTTCCTGTTTCAGGTTCGTGTTGTTTGATCGTACACACGAAATGGCGTGTAGCGTTCGAGGACACCTGGTGTGTTTCAGGTGAGTGAATCTGAGCCCACGCTGGATGTCCTTGACAGTCCTGTTAAAAAATTAAAGTCGTCCTCCTCCTCCTGCTGTCAACCCTCCTGAGCTTTCAGAGGTCAAAGGTCAAGTTGTAGGGATTTGAAGGCGTCGTCTCCTCTGAGGTTTCTTGCAGGAAACACAAAACCTTGTTGCAGAAAACGCACTGTGGTTCAGACACGTCCAAGATGAATCAAACATGAATGATCTCCAGGAACAAGAACAAGACAAATGTCCCCAACAGAGGATGAGCCTGTCCATGTCCCCATGAGACATAGTCCAGTGTTTGAGGCTCAGAACTGACTTAAAAAGAACAGAAACCAAAATGAAGACGTTAAACTCGGATGGCAACGTACAAAAACCTTACAGAAAAACAAAAACACACCATGGGATGGACACCTCTTGGACACGAGACACCCCTGAACTGCACACAGTATGAGAGGAGGCTGTATTTGATGGTAGTCTGTAGCACGGTGTTCCCCAAGGGCCGGTCCTGGCTCCATTCACTTTCACCCTCTAGACTTCAGAGAAACACTTGCCAGATGTCACCTGAAGAACACAGACACCGACAAGTTTGTCCTGTTCGTAATCGCAAGCGTTCGTGCATGGAGGCGCTGCTTCAGCTGTCTCTCTCTCTCGTCATGCTCTTTAAAAACAAATCCATACCCACAACAGTTACATAAGCTTAAATGAAGAGGTAAATAAAACAAAACACTGAGTAATAACAGAAAATGATACACTATAAAGGAGATGCATAAAAAAGCAAAATACAAATATACAAAAAGCATACTTCCATAACTACAGTATATACATATATGCAGGAGAAAAATGTACGGGGGTATTTTATATAATTCAAATTGTATTATATGATTTATTTGATTGACTTTTTGTTTTAAGTCCTTTTAATGGATCAAATAATGTCCCAATTTACATTTTCAATTGTTGAATTGCTGGTGCTCTTTCATTCCATTTTGCTTTATGTATATGATATTTTCCAAATAATAACTTACTCAACACAAAAATGTCTTTACTTTCCAATTCTTTTTCAATAGTACTGATGCTCATTTGGTCTTTAACACATGCTCTCACTGCTCTGGTTTTTATTCCTTTTATTTGACTCCTTGTTGCAATAACAGTTTATGTTGAGAAAGATTTCCCACAATACCATTTTCTGCGTTCTTTTTATTTGAAAAAGTATCGAAATATTGGTATGGTGACAACACTAGTGTGAGAACAGCTTCAGTGTGAGGACACGTCCTGGTCCAACCTGATTCGTGTCCATTCCTGAAGCCCATAGAGCTGGACCTCAGATCGATGCTGAAGCCATAAACGGTGTGTGCATCCTCTGTGGTGTGTTTATGATGTGTTCATGCTCTGTGGTTTTATTGACATCATTTATTCATGTCTCTGCTCTCACGCCGTCCACTCCAGACCTCAGAACCACATTGACCACATTTCTGTGGGCTCTTTGATCTGACCTGGGTCTGGACCACAACCATTATCCATTTCTGTAATTAAATCAATCTGTACTTTTAAAGCTCTGAACATGATTGAAAATTCATGAAACGCTGATGTGGATGATGTGGAACATTTACTGTGTTTGGACGGGTGTAGAGCAACAAACCAGAACCAGGAGAACCCCCCCCCCAAAAAAAAAACAAAAACAAAAGAAAAACTGACTGAAACAACAAGTTAGTCCAGGGGTGTTCAGTCCTGGTCCTTGAAATCTACCATCCTGCATGTCTTAGATGTATCCCCCTTCCACCTGACGGTCATTATCAGGCTTCTGCAGAATTTGATGAGAGGTTTATCATTTGAATCTGGTGTGTTGGGGGATAACATCTAAAACATGCAGGACGGTAGATCTCGAGGACCAGGGCACCCCTGGTTTAGTCTTAAGTTAAAACCAAACTGAACCTAGTTTAGTCTAAGTTAAAACCAGACTGTGCCCTCCCCCCCAAATCTGGTGTTTAAATGTCACCGTCCTGTGGTCTATGACTCTTTCTGACAGCATGAACACAAAATGCCTGAAAGAGGAACTTAGTCAGGGGGTAAATATCTGTCGGTCCAGTGATAGAGATCAGTAGAGGACAGGCAGTGTTGGGAAAGTTCACCTTGATTAGGAACTAGTTCAAAGTTCACTTCAGTTAGTCAATATGAATTAGTTCAGTTCATCGTTCATTCTTCCAAATTATCAACTAGAAGTTCATGGATCCCAAAATGAACTTTTTCGTTCTTTTTTGTGTTATTATTGTAAACTTATTATGAACCGTTCCTGACGTTATTCTGACCATAGTCATGAAATCAGGGGAAAATGTCGTCCTTCTCTCAGGGTTAACTTCCCTCTGCAGGTTCTTAGAACATAAGGAGTGGTTTCACTGAGCTTCGTTTTCAAATGTTTATTTCCAAGAACGGGACAACACCTGCTCCGGTCGCCGGTCACACTCTGTACATTTAACTCTTTTCTCCTCTCCCAAAAACTCTCTGCACCCCTCTCTCTCTCTCTGTCTCTCTCGCTGTCTCTCTCTCTCTCTGTCTCTCTCTCTCTCTGTCTCTCTCGCTGTCTCTCTCTCTCTCTCTCTGTCTCTCTCTCTCTCTGTCTCTCTCGCTGTCTCTCTCTGTCTCTCTCTCTCTCTGTCTCTCTCGCTGTCTCTCTCTCTGTCTCTTTCTCTCTCTCTCTCTCTGTCTCTCTCTCTTCTGTCTCTCTTGCTCTCTCTCGCTGTCTCTCCCTCTTTCTCTCTCTCTTTCTCTCTCTCTCTCTCTCTCTCTGTCTCTCTCTCTCTCTCTGTCTCTCTCGCTGTCTCTCCCTCTTTCTCTCTCTCTTTCTCTCTCTCTTTCTCTCTCTCTTTCTCTCTCTCTCTCTCTGTCTCTCTCTCCTCTCTCTCTGTCTCTCTCTCTGTCTCTCTCTCTCTTCTGTCTCTCTCGCTGTCTCTCTCTCTCTCTGTCTCTCTCTCGCTGTCTCTCTCCTCTTCTCTCTCTCCTTTCTCTCTCTCTTCCTCTCTCTCTCTCGTCTCTCTCTCTCTCTGTCTCTCTCTCTCTCTGTCTCTCTCTCGCTGTCTCTCCCTCTTTCTCTCTCTCTTTCTCTCTCTCTGTCTCTGTCTCTCTCTCTCTCTCTCTCTCTCTCTCTCTCTCTTTCTGTCCCACCCATGTTGCCAACATTAGTTCAGAATAATATAAAAATGACATCTATGATAATGTTATGTTTTGATCCCATTTTATTCCTTATAGGACTCAATAATTACAACGTGATAAGAACTAAATATGAACTACATAAGAGCACAGTTCAATAAATGCCAGAATAACCGCGTTCACAACTTCTGTCATTTTGCAAAAGTGAACGAGTTGTTCACGTTCGTTAAAAATATGATATCGTCGTCGTGAACAATCGTTCAATGAATGCATTCAGGTACAACACTGAGGACAGGTGCATTCTGGGAACTTCTTTACTGTTAATTGGGGAATTGTGTGTTTGTTTTCAATACTTGTGTGTTTATTTGCAAGTACTTATATGTGTTTGCAATACTCATATGTATTTACAGTCCTATTCCTCCAGGCGCTGGCTGACCCCTGCCTCTATCTGTGTATTTGCAGTACTTGTGTA
The DNA here is from genome assembly GCA_020466265.1 of Siphamia tubifer. Classification (NCBI taxonomy): domain Eukaryota; kingdom Metazoa; phylum Chordata; class Actinopteri; order Kurtiformes; family Apogonidae; genus Siphamia; species Siphamia tubifer. The sequence goes on from CM035786.1 coordinate 54,873,589, forward strand.
TGTATGTTTTGCAGTAATAATGTGTATTTGCAGTACTTTGTGTGTATGCATTTGCAGTATTTGCTGACTCATGCTCGTCTCCTCCTGCTCATCTCCTCTTCTCTCCTCCTCGTCTCCTTCTCATCTCCTCTTCTCTTGTCCTGTTCATCTCCTCTTATCTCCTCCTTCTCGTCTCCTCTTCTCTTGACCTGCTGGTCTCCTCCTGCTGGTCTCCTCTTATCTCCTCCTTCTCATCTCCTCTTCTCTTCTCCTGCTCGTCTCCTCTCCTCCTTCTCGTCTCCTCTTCTCTTCTCCTTCTCGTCTCCTCTTCTCTTCTCCTTCTCGTCTCCTCTTCTCTTCTCCTTCTCATCTCCTCTTCTCTTCTCCTTCTCGTCTCCTCTTCTCTTCTCCTTCTCATCTCCTCTTCTCTTCTCCTGCTCGTCTCCTCTCCTCCTTCTCGTCTCCTCTTCTCTTCTCCTTCTCCTCTCCTCTCCTCTCCTCCTGCTCGTCTCCTCTTCTCTCTCTCCCGCTCGTCTCCTCTTATCTCCTCCCAGTGAACACAGACCTAATCGGACTGTAAATGAGCGGTGTGTTCTGGGCTCAGGTCTAGTCTCACATGACGTCCTTTCGTAGGTTCTAAACCCAGTCTGGTCTCCTGCTCTGATCCTCCTCAAGCTCTTGGACACGTTGTTTGTGAGTGACAGATGCTGTGCAGCGGCCCACTCTGGCCTGAATCCCTACGGCTCATCCACTTCTCATCCCCAGATCTTCATCCACACCTGATCCCCCAGATCTTCATCCACACCTGATCCCCCAGGGCCAGGACCGCTTTGCTCCTACCTCTGCCCGCGGTGCGTTCAGGTGCCTTCATCTAATCCCATTCTCTCCAGGCTCCAACTGTTGATCGTCTTCTTCCTGCAGTTTGACCTGAAACATTTCAACTTTTCCTCCAAACAAAAACTGAAACTGATGAAAATATCTGAAGTTTTTATCTGATGCTGAAGTGGATTTGGATCCACATCTGTGACGGTCTACCCTAGCAGTGCTATCTCTATTCATTCCATGTATGGGTCTAGTGGTGCTTCATAGTTAAGGGAGGCGGGGCTAAAAGGTTGTCTTTCAATTCCTCTGTATGTAATAGGACGGTACTACAACCAATCAGCGTAATCTTTAGGATGACGTAGTTAGAGCGCCTGAAAGTTGACAGAGGAGTCCGGAAGAAAGTTAGGAATGACTAAACAAAATGGTGGATTATGGAGCTGAACGACTGTTGTCGCTTCTGTAAAAAGAATTTAAAGATTTCTGATGTTTTCTCACATTCTTTACTCATCTTTGATAAAAGGAAATCTACACCTGTTGTTGTTCTTCTTCTATGGTTGTTTCCACTTGTTCCTCTGGCACTGGTGTGGTTCTCTCTGACTCTATACTTCACCGTGATTGGTCGGTGAATCTAGCTAAAATCTAGCTAAAAGCTACATTGAGCAAAACTAGACTACTACGGTAGATTTGTGCTGCTAGGAGGAGCTAGCGTGGCTAGGCCAATAGTATTGGTAGTATTACTACAGTGCTAGTATTCCAGTAGTAGTGGTAGTACTACTACTACTACACTGCTAGTACTCCAGTAGTAGTGGTAGTACTACTACTGTGTTAGTACTCCAGTAGTAGTGGTAGTACTACTACTGTGTTAGTACTCCAGTAGTAGTGGTAGTACTGTGGTACCTCAACTTACGAAAGACCCAGCTAACAAATAATCCAACTAACGAAAAACCTTTATGTCAAATTTTCGTCTCCGAGTCTGAAAGAAAATGACATTTATGAAAGGAGAGTGGGTAGTATTTAGGGCCTTGGAACGAATCAGGCCTTTTACATGTAAAATGCGACTCTATTTATGAAAAATTCACCATACGAAACTACTTCTGGAATGAACTAATTTTGTAAGTCGAGGTACCACTGTACTGTTGTTGCCTGTGGGTTCAGTGTCAGCACAGACACATCGACTGGTCTGGAAGAGTCTGCAGGTCTGCACGACTCTGAGCCATTGATAAAAACCTCCTCAGTCCAGACTCAGGAGGAAGTGGGGGTGGTGGTGGTGGGGGGTGTAGATATAGATCTGGTATTGGAACAGGAGTCCAGCCATCGATCTGGATCACAATCAATCAGGAACCCATTGACTACCTTGTTCTGAGAATAGACTGAATATGCACCTAGACCCAAACCCATGACCTGGACCCAAACCCATGACCTATACCCAAACCTGTGACCTGACCAGAACCTGTTCATACATGGCCATCAGAATCCAGATGGACTTAGCCCTCATCACATGGACTGGAGTGGACCCCCTCTATCCTGCAGCCTCTCAAAGGGTTCCAGAAAAAATTACAAAAAAAAATTAATAAAAAGTGTTAAGAACATGTGACAAGCTCCAACTGTTGAACATGTACATTCATGAAATTTTTTAATTGGTCTTTAAATTTTGATCAAGACATCATATATATATATATATATATATATATATATATATATAGTCGACTTATCGTGATGTCGTCATCACATTGTCAGCGGAGAAATAACACACACGTGGCTAAAAAAAAATAAAGATAAACACAGAGACACGTCTGTCCAGTAATGAGCAACTTGTATTAACGTAACAATGTCCGTTGACAAGACACACATTTTAAACCCAACAAAACAAAAGGCTAATGTTAGCAAAGACTTTTCTGTTAAATTTAAATGAACAATTGGGTGAACACACACACACACACACACACACATATATATATACATATATGGCTGCAAAAGGTAATGCAGATTAATCCATCATCATGATTAATCTGTTTAAACATTTTAATGTAATTAAATGGAACAGTTGTTTCGTTTCAAGTTGTTTTGTTGAAACTGTTAAAGATGTTGAATAAACATGCTATAGTAATATAACATTTCTATTAATATCTTTGCATACGTTTATTTTATCAGGTTTTTGGTGTTCTGCATTTTCTCAGATTTTTCTTTTTATGTGTTTTTAATTTTTCATCACATTTTGTGTTATTTTTTCTCAACATTGATCCATATCTATATAAATGTGGATGTTGTTATTGTTTTTTTATACAAGTCTAATGTTTGACATAGATGCACAGTTGTATTGTAGTTGTTGTGTTGTCATTGTTCCTGTAAATATGACCTGACTGTGTTGTTGTTTGTCATCTTCATTTGGAACTTCTGTTCCAACAGAAAAAAAAACACTGGGCTGAAGTGATGATGATGATGACGTGAACACTTCTGTGTCTGAAACACATACTGTGGCCTTTGATCTTCCTCTGACATTTATGAACATCAGAGGAGGAAGTCACTAAGTACAAGTACGTGCTGTACTTTATTTTCCTGCCAACTTTTTACTTTTACTCCCTACATTTTTGTGTAAATATCTGTACTTTATACTCTTTACATTTATATAAATATATGTACTTTATACTCTTTACATTTATATAAATATATGTACTTTATACTCTTTACATTTATATAAATATATGTACTTTATACTCTTTACATTTATATAAATATCTGTACTTTATACTCTTTACATTTATATAAATATATGTACTTTATACTCTTTACATTTATATAAATATCTGTACTTTATACTCTTTACATTTATATAAATATCTGTAGTTTATACTCTTTACATTTATATAAATATATGTACTTTATACTCTTTACATTTATATAAATATCTGTACTTTATACTCTTTACATTTATATAAATATATGTACTTTATACTCTTTACATTTATATAAATATCTGTACTTTATACTCTACATTCTCAGAATAGACTCATTACTTTTTCAAACTAGACAAATGTGACAGTGTGCAAAATAAGTCATAAATCAGAAATTGTGACTGACTATCAAAATTTAGATTTTTTAATCTCATAATTCTGAAATTTTCAACCATAATTGGACTTAACTCATAATTTTGACTGTTTATCATACAATTTCCATTCCATCTTATTTATGACTTGAATTTTTCCTAAATGTTCTGTCCATACCCAGTAAACTGAGTACCATGACCCAATAAAACACATCATCTACACACTAACTTTTAAAGGATTTATTTATTTTTTTAGATTTTTGACATTTTTCTGGTTTTTCATGTTTAAATAAGTATTATTTCATGCATAGCGAAAATTGCAGTTTTACTTTTAAATGTATTACAGTTGAGAAGTTGTACTTTTTTTTACTTTTACTTCAGTAAAGCAGTTGAATCATTACTTCTACTCATTAGTATATTTTTTCTACACCGATACTGCAGTACAGAATGTCAGTATATTTTAAACCACCTCTGCTGAATGTTTGACACGTGTGTTTGTGACACTGTTGCTTGTTTGTGCCTGTTTTTCCAGATCAACAGTGAGTCTGAATCCGATGCAGTTGGACAAACCTGAGAGAAAAACTCCACGTTAATCGGCTTCAGTTGGAGCCAGAGAGGCGACGCCGATGACCTGCCAACCACAGGAATCTAACGGCTTGTGTTTCAGAGAGGAGGAGGAGGAGGAGGAGGAGGAGGAGGAGGAGGAGGAGGAGGAGGAGGAGGAGGAGGAGGAGGAGCAGCGACGCCTTGGCCCTGACCACCACAGATAAGTGTGTGTGTCCTCACATGTGAGAATATGTGCAGTATGTATATGATATGGAGGCACACACACACACACACACACACACACACACACACACACACACACACACACACACACACATCCAGATGATCTGCTGCAGGTTTGAGTGTGATAGTGTTTAATGTGAGGACGCTGTGAATCCGCCTGAGTAAGCTCTGAATTTACATGCCTAAGCAAAGTGGTTAACCTGCAGAGGAAGGGCCAGAGAGGAGCTAATGCGATTCCAACACTAATAAAATTTATGAAAGAGACGAGGAAGAGGAGGTGGTGGAGGAGGAGGACAGAGAGCAGGAGGAGGAAAAACAAGAGGCAGAGGAAGGGCCAGAGAGGAGCTAATGCAATTCCAACATGAAAGAGAGGAGGAAGAGAAAAGAAGAAGAGGAGAAGGACGAGGAAAGAGAAGAGGAGGAGGATGAAGAGGAGCAAAAGAAGGAAGAAGAGGAAAGGGAAGAGGAGAAAGAAATCAGGAAAGAGAAAAGGATGAGGGGGGGAGGAGGAGCAAGAGAGCAACAGAAAGAATAGAAGGACAAGGAGGAAGAAAGATAAGGATGAAGAAAGAGAAAAGAGAAGAGGAGGAAGAAGAAAAGGAGGAAGAGGAAAGAGAAAAGGAGGAGTGAGAGATAGAAGAGAAGGATGAAGAGGGAGGACAGGATGAGGAGAAAAAGGAGGAAAAGGAAAGAGAAGAGGAAGAAAGAGGAGGAGGTAGAGGAAAGAAAAGATGAAGAGAAGAATGAGGAGAGAGAGATGATGAAAAGGAAAGATAAAAGGAGGAGGAGGAGGAAGAAAGAGGGAAGAGGAGGAGGAGAAGGAAGATAGAGAAGAAGAAAGAGAAAAGGAAGAGGAGCAGGAGAATGATGAGGAGGAGAAAGAGGAAAGACAAGAGGAAGAAGACAAGAATGAGGAGAAAGAAATGAGGAAGGGGAAAGAGAAAAGGAGGAGGAGGACATAGAAGCAGAGAGGGAGGAAGAGGAGGGGGGGAGTGTATGAGGAATAAAGAAAAGGATGAAAGAGGAGGGAGGAGGAGGAGGAGAAAGGAGGAGCAGCTCCTCAAACCTGTTTTTGCACAAACACAGAATCTATGTTTGTATTCATGTCCTCCAGGAGGTGGAGCTGATTCCAGACCAAGTTCACATCTGAGTCCAGACCAGGTTCACATCTGAGTCCAGACCAGGTTCACATCTGAGTCCAGACCAGGTTCACATCTGAGTCCAGACCAGGTTCACATCTGAGTCCAGACCAGGTTCACATCTGAGTCCAGATCAGGTTCACATCTGAGTCCAGACCAGGTTCACATCTGATTCCAGACCAGGTTCACATCTGATTCCAGACCAGGTTCACATCTGATTCCAGACCAGGTTCACATCTGAGTCCAGACCAGGTTCACATCTGAGTCCAGACCAGGTTCACATCTGAGTCCAGACCAGGTTCAGATCTGAGTCCAGACCAGGTTCACATCTGATTCCAGACCAGGTTCACATCTGAGTCCAGACCAGGTTCACATCTGAGTCCAGACCAGGTTCACATCTGATTCCAGACCAGGTTCACATCTGATTCCAGACCAGGTTCACATCTGAGTCCAGACCAGGTTCACATCTGAGTCCAGACCAGGTTCACATCTGAGTCCAGACCAGGTTCACATCTGATTCCAGACCAGGTTCACATCTGAGTCCAGTCCAGGCTGATATGGTCTGATGTGCTTTAGTGTGCAGTGGATGTGGTTCTTCCTTTCCATCAGGTCATGTGACGTGCATGTGTTTGGGCTGATGCTAACACTTTCCTTTACGTGCGACTCTGCACATTTACACTGTTTGGTGTTTTTTCTGTTTTGCTGCTTCAGTTTGATGCTGAGGCAGATTTCTTCGTGACCCCCCCACCCCCACCCCCCTCACCCTACGAACCCGGCGCAGTCAGCATCGCCGTGGCGACGCCAATCGATGCTCCGCGCCCCGCTGAGCGTGTCCACGCGAGGCCGAGCGAAGGGCCCCTCCGCAGGGGATTGTGGGAAATCTGATTTATGATGCCAGCGGTGCTGCTGACCACTGACTTTTCTCCTTCTCGCTCTGCTCCGTCTTCTCTTTGTCTCTGTGACTTACCTGTTTACCTGCTCCATATTAAAGCAGATACACAGGGTCATGTGACCTGGCAGGAGGGGGTGGGAACAGCATGAGGGTCAGAGGTCGGGGGTTGGGGTGTTTTCGAAGGATCTGACTCCAGGATGAGGATTTTTACCGTTCCATGGGTTCATCTGCTGACACACAAATACTTCACACATGTACAGTCGAACCTCAAATTATGACATTAATTTGTTCCTTAAGTGTTTTCGTACCATGAATTTTTCATAAATAGATTCTCATTTTACATGTAAAAGGTCTGATTCATTCCAATACTACCCCCTAAACTCTTTAAAAATTATAAAAGTATACACATTTAGTATAAATGAACGCTGCCTCCTCCGTTTTTTTTTTATCATCTCCTGTTTCACTTCTTCTTTTCATTCACACCAGGGATAACTTTCTTTGGGCTCATGATCAATAACGAATATGTGCTGTAATAAAATTTCAATGAGCACACTGGGAAAAAACTCCCCAAACAAGAGTAACTCTGTGATGAATGAGGGTCAAAGGTCACCAAAAGCATCATGGGTAGCTCCCTCATAGCCAATGGGATAAATGGACTGCATTTATATAGTTCTTTTCCACCTTCATGGTGCTCAAAGTTCTTTACATTAGCCTCTCATTCACCCATTCACACACACACTCATACACCAGTAGGTTTGTAAGGTCAAAGGTCAGTCCTACTGGGGGCCTAAGTCAGGGTTCAGTGTCTTGCCCAAGGACACTTCGACATGTGGACAGCCAGAGCCGGGACGCGAACCGCCAACCTCTCGGTCATAGGGCGACCCACTCTACCAACTGTACCACAGCCGCCCATGATACGTACATTATACCAAAACCCCCTGTGTCGGGGTTTTTGGTTTCGTAATTGGATTTTCTTTTGTATTGAGAGACGAAAAGATGACATAAAGGTTTTTTGTTACTTGGATTATTCGTTAGCGGAGTCTTTCGTAAGTTGAGCTACCACTGTATATAAACATATAAGCCAGGGGTCTCCAAACTATTTTCTGTGAGGGCCACATAACTTTTCCCTTCTCAGATGAAGGGTCGGGATCGATTTGTAACAGAAAAAGTGTAATGAATGCAGGAGTGTCTAAATATAAAAAAAAATATATATATATTGTTTTCCAGAAAGCCACAACCCTTTCTGGATTCTTCACAGAACAAAAGTCTGAAAATTAATAATAATAATAATAATAATAATAATAATAATAATAACCCTCTTTGGGTTCTTCACAGAACAAATGTCCATAGAACATAAACTTCTTCCTCTTAACAGGTCAAAGTTCATCTTAGTTGTCAGAGCAGAATCTCTGACTTAAATGACTCATATGAGCGTCTGTCAAAGTTATTGTGTTAAACTAGTTAATAATAGTTAATTGTTAGAAAGCCCACACAGTTTAATTGTTTATTTGATTGTTTGGTTATATTTGTTCAGGAATAACTCCTTTTCTGTAAGTTTTCAAATGTCCCACACTGTTGAACGCACCACTGATGTTATGAACGTAGTCTGTGTTTTATTAGCCTCTGTGTTGTAGGTAACTGTGCTAAGTTCACCATCTCTGCTTCTTTTTCTCTTTTTTATTCATCTATTCCTGGTTTATTACTGTGTGTAGATGCCACAAGGTCAGATAAATAACACAGTACAGTTCAGGTAGATGTTAGCATGTTGTACTGTATAAGCTAATGCTGTTTAGCACCAGTGTGCTGTTGAAGCTAATACGATAATATGCTAGCAGCTAGCATTGCTAGCTGTCATGTGTGATTTCCATGAGGTGATTTGTGTGTTCTATGACCCATGTAATACATGTGAGTGACTCATATAGTCGGTCTTAGTTCATTTATTATTGTATGTATATATTGTTATAGTGAGTGTTACTGTATTATTACAGACCACAGTAAATAAACCTTTAATGAGGACATCTGTATCTGTGTTCTTTAATCAGAACCTAAACCCACACCTTGTCACTATAAACCAAATCCTGTAGACAACCCCACGCTCATTTTATTGCAAAAGTCCAACTTTATTATCAAATACAAATACACACATATAAAAAAAAATCTAAATGGTCTCTGGTATTGTTCAGGGGGCCAGACCAAATGTGGAGGCGGGCCGTATCCGGCCTGCGGGCCGTAGTTTGGGGACCACTGCTATAAGCGAAACAGCAAACACACACACACATACACACACTGGCCAACAGTCAGGGAAACATAAATATTTGGCCATTTCTCAAAACTAAGTCCGCCAGGTTCAGACTTATCAAGTTCAACCTGGGAGGACACTGGATGGAAAACATGACTGGTTAGTTAAAAACAGACTGAAGTCACAGTTCAGTTTAACACTAGGGAATAGAACGCTGGGGGAAGTACAGGCACGGAGTCCTATCACCTCTCTCTGTCTCTCTCTCTCATCTGTATTTGTAATTTCTTAAACCTATCTTACATACCAAGTCTGTTCATGACTACTCACCCAGTGTCACCTTTTCTCACTCCGCCTGTGGGGGGAGGGTCAACTCTGTCAGTAATATTTGCATAAGGAGCCATAGACAACAATATCTGCAGTGACTCACCTGTGTCCCATGCCGACCTCTGACCTAAGACCTCCTCCCCCACCCTCACCTGTCTGATGGATGGACATGCCCCGCCTCCTTCATCTACAAATGGACATTTATCTATGTCTGTGCGCCTTCTCAAACTACTTTAATCAGTTGTTGGGCTGCTATGTGCAGGTGCACAGCTGTTAGCAGTGACAGCACTAGCGCATTGATTGCTATTGAGAGAAAGTAGCTCCAAGCAATTACGAGGTGTGAGTTTTTGTTCCGTGATGGTTTTGTTATGTAAATAAATCACTCATTCCAACACATATTGTTTTGAGAAGAAACAGGGACTACTTTGGCTTTGACCAAAACCGGACCAGAACTGGGCTCACAGGACACTGTGGGGGGTAAGTCAGTGTGGGTGCACCAGAGTAAAGACACTGATGACAAACACATTCATCTGAAAAATACTGAACTGTCCCTTTAACTGACACTTTCTCACATAAAATCAACTCTGATACTAAAACAGGAAAAAAGCAGTAAAGAAACTTTAAAAAGAAATAAAAAGTCAAAATCGTGAGATAAAGTCAAATTATGAAATAAATTTTAAATTGTGAAATAAAAAGCCAAAATCAAGAAATAAAAAGTTATTTATTATTCAATTCAATTTTATTCATAAAGCCCTAAATCACAACAAAGTCGTCTCAGAGGGCTTTACACAAACACAATCAACTACAGAGGTATATGAACAGTCCCAAGCATCCCCTGTCCTTAGCTCCTCCCCCTGTCCTTAGACCCTCCCCCTGTCCTTAGACCCTCCTTCTCGGCAAGAAAAAACTTCCAAACCCAGTGGGAAAAAGAAGACTTTATGAGATAAAGTTAAAATTATGAAATAAGTCAGAAGCATCAGATAAAAAGTCAAAATTGAGTTAAAAGCAAAATTACGAAATCATAAGATGACAGGCAGAGACAGCAGACCTCTGGCAAGGCTGGATTTTTAGGTAATTTTTAATCAAACTCAATATTATTTTAAAAATCGTGATGTGATGGTGTTGACCCATCTGATGTCTGAAGGTCAGACCAGATTTTAGTGTGACCTTGACCTTTAACCTTCATTGCTGAAAATATAATGGGCTCTTCCTAGACCCATTATCTATCATTCCTGAAAGTTTAATCAAAACTCGTTCAAAGGTTTTTGCATCATCCTGCTGATAGACAGACTCGAATTTAATACTTCCTTGGCAGAGGTAAAAAGTCAAAATAATTAGATAAAAAGTCTAAATAATTAGATGAAAAGTTAAAATTATGAAAGAAAAAGTCAAAATAATTACATAAAAAGTCTAAATAATTACATAAAAAGTCTAAATAATTACATAAAAAGTTAAAATTATGAGACAGACAAGAATGCAGATTGAGAACTGGTTTTGTTTACTGGTGTCTACTGGTGGAGCCTCAGCCTTTTATGCCGACGGCGCTGATGCTCATCATCTGTTCAAACAGAAATTTCCAACATTAAGGCGCTGATGAGGCAGATGATTACTGTGTGTGAGCCGTTAAACAGCATCAGACTGATGGAATTAAACACATCCATGCATGTGATTGGTTGATTTCTCTGCTGTGACACAGTTAACTGGTTAGTTTTATAGATCCATCATTAGGAGGAGGCGTTCAAGGACTGGACTATCTTCATTTGTTTCTACTTGTGCAGTTTTCTGATACAGCTCTATCTTTACTGGACCAGTGGAGTCAGAGTCTGCCATTAAATAATTAATGTTGTGTTCATTATTATTGTTTTCACTTCATTTAAGGATGCGATTAAACCCCAGACAAGCTGACGAGCGCCGCAGATCCTCAAGATCAGCCCCCTTCACCACATGCTGGTTTCAGGCTCTGTAGAAAATTGCTTACAAATACAGTCATACCTCAACTTATGAAAGACCCAGATAACAAATAATTAAAGTAGCAAAAAACCTTTATAGCAATTTTTTGTCTGTGAATACGAAAGAAAATTCAATTTACGGCACGATACTGAAACACCTGAGACGTCAATTACTGAATGTACATTCATACATGTTTCTACACACAGTGGTGCGTTCAGGTACATGTTTCTACACACAGTGGTGCATTCAGGTACATGTTTCTACACACAGTGGTGCATTCAGGTACATGTTTCTACACACAGTGGTGCGTTCAGGTACATGTTTCTACACACAGTGGTGCGTTCAGGTACATGTTTCTACACACAGTGGTGCGTTCAGGTACCTGTTTCTACACACAGTGGTGCGTTCAGGTACATGTTTCTACACACAGTGGTGCGTTCAGGTACATGTTTCTACACACAGTGGTGCGTTCAGGTACATGTTTCTACACACAGTGGTGCGTTCAGGTACCTGTTTCTACACACAGTGGTGCATTCAGGTACCTGTTTCTACACACAGTGGTGCGTTCAGGTACCTGTTTCTACACACAGTGGTGCGTTCAGGTACCTGTTTCTACACACAGTGGTGCGTTCAGGTACCTGTTTCTACACACAGTGGTGCTTTCAGGTACCTGTTTCTACACACAGTGGTGCGTTCAGGTACCTGTTTCTACACACAGTGGTGCGTTCAGGTACCTGTTTCTACACACAGTGGTGCGTTCAGGTACCTGTTTCTACACACAGTGGTGCTTTCAGGTACCTGTTTCTACACACAGTGGTGCGTTCAGGTACCTGTTTCTACACACAGTGGTGCGTTCAGGTACATGTTTCTACACACAGTGGTGCGTTCAGGTACATGTTTCTACACACAGTGGTGCTTTCAGGTACCTGTTTCTACACACAGTGGTGCGTTCAGGTACCTGTTTCTACACACAGTGGTGCGTTCAGGTACATGTTTCTACACACAGTGGTGCATTCAGGTACCTGTTTCTACACACAGTGGTGCTTTCAGGTACCTGTTTCTACACACAGTGGTGCGTTCAGGTATCTGTTTCTACACACAGTGGTGCATTCAGGTACCTGTTTCTACACACAGTGGTGCGTTCAGGTACATGTTTCTACACACAGTGGTGCGTTCAGGTACATGTTTCTACACACAGTGTTGCGTTCAGGTACCTGTTTCTACACACAGTGGTGCGTTCAGGTACATGTTTCTACACACAGTGGTGCGTTCAGGTACATGTTTCTACACACAGTGGTGCGGTCAGGTACATGTTTCTACACACAGTGGTGCGTTCAGGTACATGTTTCTACACACAGTGGTGCGTTCAGGTACCTGTTTCTACACACAGTGGTGCGTTCAGGTACATGTTTCTACACACAGTGGTGCGTTCAGGTACATGTTTCTACACACAGTGGTGCGTTCAGGTACATGTTTCTACACACAGTGGTGCGTTCAGGTACATGTTTCTACACACAGTGGTGCGTTCAGGTACTCATTGTTGGAGCTGTTCTTCCGTTTGCTCTGTTTCATCTATTGAACAAGTCGTCTTCGTGTTGATGTTGCAGCATTTTTTCCAGTGTTTGTTTCATAAGTTTATCGATAACTCATCAGTTTTTCATGACAGTGATAATAATTTGAGCTGCACTGTGTTTAGAGCCACAGGCTTTTTCTGTCCACGCTCCACTCCACAAACACTTTCAGCTTCATTTCATCCAGGTGGTTTAGCTGACTTTTATTTTGACCAGAAACATTTGTCTTTAGTTTTTTTGTTCTGTTCCGTTTGTGACCGGTTCTTCTGGTTCATTATGTTCACACTTCATCTTCAGAAGGAATTCTTTGGGGATTTGGTAAACTATATGTTTGGAAAGGTTATGGTTTATCGAATCACAAAATCAATGTTTGGAGGATGTCTATATGACACCATATTGCTTAATTAAAAAATGGTTGCCATTTATTTTTTATTTTATTTATTTTTATTTATTATTATTTCATGTTTATTGCTGTGCTGGAAGAGGCAGAAAGCCTGATAGGTTTATAAGGAGCCTCCACCAAGTAGAATGTAAACCAAGGCATACAAAAGAACATGAAATAAAATACATAGGCCTACATAATTAAACACAAAACAGAAAACTAAACAAAAGATCAGTAAAAATAAATGCACATATGGGATTAAATTAGATCAACAGAAGTAATTTAAAGAAAAAAAATATCTAGAGTTATGAAATAAACGAGTTAATACATCTAAAGAAAATACTCTCTCAGGAGTCTCTTAAAACATTTTAGTGAAGTGCAGTTTCTAGCTATGTGTGAGACCTGATTCCATAATTTAACACCTCTGAATCTAATACAAAATTGACCTCTGCTTGTATGAAATTTAAAAAGATGAAGAGCTGAAGAGTTACGTGTTGTATATGAATGAAATGACAAATTTGCTGAGAAATATGACTCAAATTGTATGGGAACCTTAATTTCTGAAGAAAATATCTTATAAATAAAAACACATATTTGAAAACTATTAATATCAGATATTGGAAGAATTTTAAGCTTCTGAAATAAAGGAGCAGATGGAGCACATGGTTCAGCTCTAGCTACAATTCTAACAAAAAGTTTCTGAAGGACTAAGAGTCTGTGAAGAGCAGTGGGAAATATACTCCCCCAAAAACGATAATGCAGTAGGAAAGGTAAGGTAATGAAACTATAGTAGAGCGTAAAAAGACAAGATGAGGTAACAAGGTGACTGACCCTCCTTATTATACCAATAGATTTGTTTATTTTCCTACTGACACAATCAATTTGTTCTCTCCAACTCAAACACTCATCAATAACAATTCCCAGGAATCTTGTCGATGATACCTGCGGCATCCCAATAGATTCAATTATAATTTTGGATGCATCCTTGTCATATGATTTTTTGCCATTTTTTGGAATATCTCAGTCTCTGAAAAATATTCAATTATGGTTTTAACTGTTGAACCCACATTTTAAGGGTCAGAGGATCCAATGCTACTACCGTATTTTCTGCACTATAAGGTGCACTGTCAATGAATGTTTTATTTATTTTTTTTAGGTTTTTCATATATAAGGCGCATTAAGCAAAGTCAAAAGGATGAGATAAAAAGTCAAAGTTATCAGATAAAAAGTTACAATTCTGAGATAAGTCAAAATCATGAGATTAAAAAATTTAATTATTTGATAAAAAGCCAAAATTATGAGATAAAAAATCTAAATTATTAGATTAAAAAGTCACATTTATGAGATTAAAATGCAAAATTATGAGGTAAATAATATGTAGTTTGCCAAATCCCTGTAAAATTCATAATGCCATGGGTTATCATGCCAGTGGTACTTTACTGGGCCTGCAGATTGGAAAGTTAGTTTTTTGGCCTCTGATTTGAGACTAAATAGTTGTGACATCTCTGTTACCCACAATCCCCAGCGGTCATAGCGCTGTTCGCAGTGTTTCCCTAGTGGTGGTTGGCGTTTGGGCTTCACACTGTGTTACACCAATTAGCATCAATTAGCGTCGTGTGGAGTAAACAGGCTGTTAGCAGATGGACCTGGACTCTGGGGCCTCGTTTGGAGACGCCGTCCCACATGGGCCTCGATTCAATCTGCAACTAACTCCCACACAGTACGGGGACAGTGAACACACCATAAACACATGCTGTCACCACGGAGACACTGCACGGTGCATTCAGGGACCAAGTAACCTCTGGAAAACAAAGTGTTAGCCAATATTTCAGCATCATTGTGTGGGACCGTGTGTTCCTCTTCTTGAGAATCTAGAGGATGTTCTGCAGGACGGTTCTAGAGGATGTTCTACAGGACGGTTCTAGAGGATGTTCTACAGGACGGTTCTAGAGGATGTTCTACAGGACGGTTCTAGAGGATGTTCTACAGGACGGTTCTAGAGGATGTTCTACAGGACGGTTCTAGAGGATGTTCTACAGGACGGTTCTAGAGGATGTTCTGCAGGACGGTTCTAGAGGATGTTCTACAGGACGGTTCTAGAGGATGTTCTACATGAGGGTTCTAGAGGATGTTCTACATGATGGTTCTAGAGGATGTTCTGCAGGACGGTTCTAGAGGATGGTCTGCAGGACGGTTCTAGAGGATGTTCTACAGGACGGTTCTAGAGGATGTTCTACATGAGGGTTCTAGAGGATGTTCTACATGATGGTTCTAGAGGATGTTCTGCAGGACGGTTCTAGAGGATGGTCTGCAGGACGGTTCTAGAGGATGTTCTACAGGACAGTTCTAGAGGATGTTCTGCAGGACGGTGCTAGAGGATGTTCTACAGGACAGTTCTAGAGGATGTTCTACATGACGGTTCTAGAGGATGTTCTGCAGGACGGTTCTAGAGGATGTTCTGCAGGGCGGTTCTAGAGGATGGTCTGCAGGACGGTTCTAGAGGATGTTCTACAGGACAGTTCTAGAGGATGTTCTACAGGACGGTTCTAGAGGATGTTCTACAGGACGGTTCTAGAGGATGTTCTACAGGACGGTTCTAGAGGATGTTCTGCAGGACGGTTCTAGAGGATGTTCTGCAGGGTGGTTCTAGAGGATGGTCTGCAGGACGGTTCTAGAGGATGTTCTACAGGACGGTTCTAGAGGATGTTCTACAGGACGGTTCTAGAGGATGTTCTACAGGACGGTTCTAGAGGATGTTCTACAGGACGGTTCTAGAGGATGTTCTGCAGGACGGTTCTAGAGGATGTTCTACATGAGGGTTCTAGAGGATGTTCTGCAGGACGGTTCTAGAGGATGTTCTGCAGGGCGGTTCTAGAGGATGTTCTACATGAGGGTTCTAGAGGATGTTCTGCAGGACGGTGCTAGAGGATGTTCTGCAGGACGGTTCTAGAGGATGTTCTGCAGGACGGTTCTAGAGGATGTTCTACAGGACGGTTCTAGAGGATGTTCTACAGGAGGGTTCTAGAGGATGTTCTACATGATGGTTCTAGAGGATGTTCTGCAGGACGGTTCTAGAGGATGTTCTGCAGGGCGGTTCTAGAGGATGGTCTGCAGGACGGTTCTAGAGGATGTTCTACAGGACAGTTCTAGAGGATGTTCTACAGGACGGTTCTAGAGGATGTTCTACAGGACGGTTCTAGAGGATGTTCTACAGGACGGTTCTAGAGGATGTTCTGCAGGGCGGTTCTAGAGGATGTTCTACAGGACGGTTCTAGAGGATGTTCTACAGGACGGTTCTAGAGGATGTTCTACAGGACGGTTCTAGAGGATGTTCTACAGGACGGTTCTTTTCTTTCTTTTTCTTCTCCTCTTTCTCCTCCTGCTTCTCCTTCTCTTCCTTCTTTCTCTCCTTTTCCTTTTTTGTCATCTTTATCGTCCTTCTCCTCTTCTTTCTCCACCTTCTTCTTTTTCTGGTGATGATTCATGTCACTTTTATGATCCTCCTCTGATCACATGATCTGTCCTCCTGCTGTGTCTCCTCCCTCACTCTCTCCCTCTCTCCCTTCCTTCTTCTGCTCACTCCTCCTGTTGTGTCTCCTCTCTCCTCCTCTTTCTGTCCTTCCCTCCCTCCTCCTCTCTTCCTCTCTGCATCCTTCCCTCTCTCCCTCCTCCTTTCTCTCTCTCTCTCTCCCTCCCCCCTCTCTCCCTCCTCCTTTCTCTCTCTCCCCCTCCTCCTCTCTCCCTCTCTCCATCCTTCTGTCTCTCTCCCTCCTCCTCCATTCCCTCCCTCCTCCTCTCTCTCTCCCCCTCCTCCTTTCTCTCTCTCCCCCTCCTCCTCTCTCCCTCTCTCCATCCTTCTGTCTCTCTCCCTCCTCCTCCATTCCCTCCCTCCTCCTCTCTCTCTTTCCCTCCTCCTTTCCCTCCCTCCCCCTCCTCCTCTCTCCATCCTTGTGTCTCTCTCCCTCCTCTCACCCTCACTCCCTCCTTCCCTCCCTCCTCCTCTCTCCCTCTCTCCATCCTTCTGTCTCTCTCCCTCCTCCTCCATTCCCTCCCTCCTCCTCTCTCTCCCCCCTCCTCCTCTCTCCATCCTTCTGTCTCTCTCCCTCCTTCCTCTCACCCTCCCTCCCTCCTTCCCTCCTCCTCCTCTCTCCTCTTGTCGAGGTGCTAATCCGTGTCACGGCGGCTGATTGGAGGATTAGTTTTTCATGTTGCCGTGGCAGTGGCTGGAGGAGCTCTCCGTGGTGCTGGTGGAGGAGCTCTCCGTGGTGCTGCTCCGTCTCTGCTGAATTAGCAACATGTTTGAATGAGATAAAAGAGCAGCTTAGCCCTGCGCGCTCCTCCACATAATCCCTATATATCTGTGAAATGAGCCACCGACCGCTTCACACCTCCAACCACAGCCACAGAGACGACTGAGGACGACGGTGGGCCCACACACACCTGAACACACACACACACACACACCTGAACACACACACACACACACACACACACCTGAACACACACACACACACACACCTGAACACACACACACACACACCTGAACACACACACACACACACCTGAACACACACACACACACACACACACACCTGAACACACACACATGCCTGAACACACACACAACTGAACACACACACACACACACACACACACACACACTGGGACTGGGCTCATACCTCCACACAATCCTCTGAAGTCAATTCAATCACACTAATGCACACATTTATGGGAATATTCACACAAACCATCGTGTTCCATTTTTATTCCAACAATGACTGCGTTCATTTTTCACCCAATGACAGCCAAGGATTCTGACCAATCCTCAGCACCCACAGAAAAAACACTGGACACACTCAAATCACCCGTTTTAATATAGTTAATTTAGTTTAGTTTATTATGTACACTCTAAAAGATAACAAATGCATAAGTAAGTAAAATTTAAAAAAAGATAAAAGCTTAATCTGCTTCTGTGGAGAACTCCCTTCATTAACTTAATCAACACTCAAAATGAATCGAAT
The DNA here is from genome assembly GCA_020466265.1 of Siphamia tubifer. Taxonomy (NCBI): domain Eukaryota; kingdom Metazoa; phylum Chordata; class Actinopteri; order Kurtiformes; family Apogonidae; genus Siphamia; species Siphamia tubifer. The sequence goes on from CM035786.1 coordinate 54,891,740, forward strand.
GTGAGAAGTAACTTAAAAAAGTCAATTAAACAAAACAATAACAACACAAATACAAAATAAATGTCCATTACTAGAATAACACATGAGTTAAATAAGACTTTAAGGACAAATAATAGAAAGAAACAAAAGAAATTAGGAAAATAAGGGGTTATTTATAAAAGCAGCTTTAGTATGACCTTTGACCTTTGAAAGTAATAAAGGAGGAACATGATTTCAATGATTTATTCAACTTCTTCCAAACATCAGGGCTCCTGGACATTTTAGTAAATTATCGTTGGTTGTATTTTGCATTAATTGTCCTTAAGTAACTGTGTAATGACTTTGATGTGTGTGGAGGTAAGAAGGTGTTATGTTATTTAGGATCTTATACATCCAAAGACTAATTTGTAATCTGTTTATGTCACAGATGGTAAAGAGTTCATTTCAACACTACCTCAGTGAAAATGTGGTCAAAGTAGCGACTGGTGTGAAAAAAAAATTAAGTACAAGTACTGATACAACTGCTTTACTGAAGTAAAAGTACAACTTCTGAACTGGAATAAAGTAAAAAAACAAAAACAAAAAAGATGTCTTTTGCTATGGATGAAATAATACTGATTTAAGAAAGAATAAACAGATTTTTTTTTTTACAAAAATATCCCAAAATAAATCCTTTAATAGTGAGTTAGTGTAGATGATGTGTTTTATTGGGTCATGGTACTGAGTTTAGTGGGTATGGACAGAACATTTAGGAAAAATTCAAAAGTCAGAAATGGGAGATTAAAAAACAAAACAAAAACATAATTATTAGATTAAAAAAATCTAAATCCTGACATAAAAAGTCAAAGTTATGATATAGTCAGTCACACACACACACACATACTGTCACATTTGTCTAGTTTGAAAAAGTAATGAGTCTATTCTGAGAATGTAAAGAGTATAAAGTACATATATTTATATAAATGTAAAGAGTATAAAGTACAGATACTTATATATTTTAATGTGTATGTATGTATATGCATATATATATATATATATATATATATATATATATATATATATATATATATATATATATATATATATATATATATATATATATATATATATATATATATATATATATATAATTGTCATCCATGTTATATTTTCAGTGACACTGAGCTGATGTGTTGTTGTGTTGTATTGTTCAGAAAAAAAAAGAAAAAACAGATATTTATATAAATGTAAAGAGTATAAAGTACATATATTTATATAAATGTAAAGAGTATAAAGTACATATATTTATATAAATGTAAAGAGTATAAAGTACATATATTTATATAAATGTAAAGAGTATAAAGTACATATATTTATATAAATGTAAAGAGTATAAAGTACATATATTTATATAAATGTAAAGAGTATAAAGTACATATATTTATATAAATGTAAAGAGTATAAAGTACATATATTTATATAAATGTAAAGAGTATAAAGTACATATATTTATATAAATGTAAAGAGTATAAAGTACAAATATTTAGATAAAAATGTAGGGAGTAAAATTAAAAAGTTGCCAAAAAAATAAATACTCCAGTAAAGTACAGATACCTTAAAACTGTAGTTAAATACAGTAAAGGAAGAACTTGTACTTAGTTATTTCCAGCTGTGTGTGCTTGACCTTTGACCTTTCTCTCTCTCTCTGCTGTACATATTGTGTTTGTTTTGTCTCATTATCCATGTCCTTTCACTTCCAGTTGTTGTGATGAAATCCTGCTGTAACTGGAGCTGATCCCTGTCACTGGCCGCCGCTGTTTCCTCTTCCATCCTGGAACCAGAGCCCGGGGGTGACGGGGGTCCTGTCGGCTCTGCGGCCGCTCACACTAGTGCCCTCAGGGAACTTTTATGACGAAACCTCAGGCAACGGCACATGTCAGTCAGTGGTGGTAAAAAATAGAACCGGATCAGTGACGGTGGCGTTTCACAGCCTGGCTGGACAGACGACGACTCAAAGATGCCGCAAATTAAATGTGATGCGGCGTGTGTGTGAGTGTGTGAGTGGGTGAGTGTGTGAGTGTGTGAGTGAGTGGGTGAGTGGGTGAGTGTGTGAGTGAGTGTGTGAGTGTGTGAGTGGGTGAGTGTGTGAGTGGGTGAGTGTGTGAGTGGGTGAGTGTGTGAGTGAGTGTGTGAGTGGGTGAGTGTGTGAGTGGGTGAGTGTGTGAGGGTGTGAGGGTGTGAGTGTGTGAGTGTGTGAGTGTGTGAGGGTGTGAGTGGGTGAGTGTGTGAGTGGGTGAGTGTGTGAGGGTGTGAGTGGGTGAGGGTGTGAGTGTGTGAGTGAGTGGGTGAGTGGGTGAGTGTGTGAGTGAGTGTGTGAGTGTGTGAGTGGGTGAGTGTGTGAGTGGGTGAGTGTGTGAGTGAGTGTGTGAGTGGGTGAGTGTGTGAGTGGGTGAGTGTGTGAGGGTGTGAGGGTGTGAGTGTGTGAGGGTGTGAGTGTGTGAGTGTGTGAGGGTGTGAGTGGGTGAGTGTGTGAGTGGGTGAGTGTGTGAGGGTGTGAGTGGGTGAGGGTGTGAGTGTGTGAGTGGGTGAGTGTGTGAGTGGGTGAGTGTGTGAGTGGGTGAGTGTGTGAGTGAGTGTGTGAGTGGGTGAGTGTGTGAGTGTGTGAGTGAGTGGGTGAGTGGGTGAGTGTGTGAGTGAGTGTGTGAGTGGGTGAGTGTGTGAGTGTGTGAGTGAGTGTGTGAGTGGGTGAGTGTGTGAGTGTGTGAGTGAGTGAGTGTGTGAGTGAGTGTGTGAGTGGGTGAGTGGGTGAGTGTGTGAGTGAGTGTGTGAGTGGGTGAGTGTGTGAGTGTGTGAGTGAGTGTGTGAGTGAGTGGGTGAGTGTGTGAGTGGGTGAGTGGGTGAGTGTGTGAGTGAGTGGGTGAGTGTGCGAGTGTGCGAGTGTGTGAGGGTGTGAGTGTGTGAGTAAATGGACTGCACTTATATAGCGCTTTTCCACCTTCATGGTGCTCAAAGCGCTTTACATTAGCCTCTCATTCACCCATTCACACACACACTCATACACCAGTAGGTTTCTAAGATCTATGGTAAGTCCTACTGGGGGCCTAAGCCAGGGTTTAGTGTCTTGCCCAAGGACACTTCGACATGTGGACAGCCAGAGCCGGGACGCGAACCACCAACCTCTCGGTCATTGGGCGATTCACTCTAACAACTGTCGCCCCACAGTCGGGTGAGTGTGTGAGTGTGTGAGTGTGTGAGGGTGTGAATGTGTGAGGGTGTGAGGGTGTGAGTGTGTGAGGGTGTGAGTGTGTGAGTGAGTGTGTGAGTGGGTGAGTGGGTGAGTGTGTGAGTGGGTGAGTGTGTGAGTGTGTGTGTGAGTGGGTGAGTGGGTGAGTGTGTGAGTGTGTGAGTGGGTGAGTGTATGAGTGTGTGAGTGAGTGAGTGAGTGGGTGAGTGTATGTGAGTGTGTGAGTGAGTGTGTGAGTGGGTGAGTGGGTGAGTGAGTGTGTGAGTGGGTGAGTGTGTGAGTGAGTGGGTGAGTGTGTGGGTGAGTGTGTGAGTGGGTGAGTGTGTGAGTGTGTGTGTGAGTGGGTGAGTGGGTGAGTGTGTGAGGGTGTGAGGGTGTGTGTGTGAATGTGTGAGGGTGTGAGTGGGTGAGTGTGTGAGGGTGTGAGTGTGTGAGGGTGTGAGTGGGTGAGTGTGTGAGGGTGTGAGTGTGTGAGGGTGTGAGGGTGTGAGTGGGTGAGTGGGTGAGTGTGTGAGGGTATGAGTGTGTGAGTGTGTGAGGGTGTGAGTGGGTGAGTGGGTGAGTGTGTGAGGGTGTGAGTGTGTGTGTGTGTGAGTGTGTGAGGGTGTGAGGGTGTGAGTGTGTGAGGGTGTGAGTGGGTGAGTGTGTGAGTGTGTGAGTGGGTGAGTGTGTGAGTGTGTGAGGGTGTGAGTGTGTGAGGGTGTGAGTGGGTGAGTGTGTGAGTGTGTGAGTGAGTGTGTGAGTGGGTGAGTGTGTGAGTGGGTGAGTGTGTGAGTGAGTGGGTGAGTGGGTGAGTGTGTGAGTGAGTGTGTGAGTGGGTGAGTGTGTGAGTGAGTGTGTGAGTGGGTGAGTGTGTGAGTGGGTGAGTGTGTGAGTGAGTGTGTGAGGGTGTGAGGGTGTGAGTGTGTGAGTGTGTGAGTGGGTGAGTGTGTGAGTGCGTGAGTGTGTGAGGGTGTGAGGGTGTGAGTGTGTGAGTGGGTGAGGGTGTGAGTGTGTGAGGGTGTGAGTGAGTGGGTGAGTGTGTGAGTGAGTGTGTGAGTGGGTGAGTGTGTGAGTGGGTGAGTGTGTGAGTGGGTGAGTGTGTGAGTGGGTGAGTGTGTGAGTGAGTGTGTGAGTGGGTGAGTGTGTGAGTGGGTGAGTGTGTGAGGGTGTGAGGGTGTGAGTGTGTGAGTGGGTGAGGGTGTGAGTGTGTGAGGGTGTGAGTGTGTGAGTGTGTGAGGGTGTGAGTGGGTGAGTGTGTGAGTGGGTGAGTGTGTGAGGGTGTGAGTGGGTGAGGGTGTGAGTGTGTGAGTGGGTGAGTGTGTGAGTGGGTGAGTGTGTGAGTGAGTGGGTGAGTGTGTGAGTGAGTGTGTGAGTGGGTGAGTGTGTGAGTGTGTGTGTGAGTGGGTGAGTGTGTGAGTGAGTGTGTGAGTGTGTGTGTGAGTGGGTGAGTGGGTGAGGGTGTGAGTGTGTGAGGGTGTGAGGGTGTGAGGGTGTGAGTGGGTGAGTGTGTGAGTGGGTGAGTGTGTGAGTGTGTGAGTGGGTGAGTGGGTGAGTGTGTGAGTGTGTGTGTGAGTGTGTGAGTGGGTGGGTGTGTGAGTGAGTGTGTGAGTGGGTGAGTGGGTGAGTGTGTGGGTGAGTGTGTGAGTGTGTGAGTGGGTGAGTGTGTGAGTGTGTGAGGGTGTGAGTGGGTGAGTGTGTGAGCGGGTGAGTGTGTGAGTGGGTGAGTGTGTGTGTGAGTGTGTGAGTGGGTGGGTGTGTGAGTGAGTGTGTGAGTGGGTGAGTGGGTGAGTGTGTGAGTGAGTGTGTGAGTGGGTGAGTGTGTGAGTGTGTGAGTGAGTGTGTGAGTGTGTGAGTGAGTGTGTGAGTGAGTGGGTGAGTGTGTGAGTGGGTGAGTGGGTGAGTGTGTGAGTGAGTGGGTGAGTGTGCGAGTGTGCGAGTGTGCGAGTGTGTGAGGGTGTGAGTGTGTGAGTAAATGGACTGTACTTATATAGCGCTTTTCCACCTTCATGGTGCTCAAAGCGCTTTACATTAGCCTCTCATTCACCCATTCACACACACACTCATACACCAGTAGGTTTCTAAGATCTATGGTAAGTCCTACTGGGGGCCTAAGCCAGGGTTTAGTGTCTTGCCCAAGGAAACTTCGACATGTGGACAGCCAGAGCCGGGACGCGAACCACCAACCTCTCGGTCATTGGGCGACTCACTCTAACAACTGTCGCCCCACAGTCGGGTGAGTGTGTGAGGGTGTGAGGGTGTGAGGGTGTGAATGTGTGAGGGTGTGAGGGTGTGAGTGTGTGAGTGTGTGAGTGTGTGAGTGAGTGTGTGAGTGGGTGAGTGGGTGAGTGTGTGAGTGGGTGAGTGTGTGAGTGTGTGTGTGAGTGGGTGAGTGGGTGAGTGTGTGAGTGTGTGAGTGGGTGAGTGTATGAGTGTGTGAGTGAGTGAGTGAGTGGGTGAGTGTATGTGAGTGTGTGAGTGAGTGTGTGAGTGGGTGAGTGGGTGAGTGAGTGTGTGAATGGGTGAGTGTGTGAGTGAGTGGGTGAGTGTGTGGGTGAGTGTGTGAGTGGGTGAGTGTGTGTGTGAGTGGGTGAGTGGGTGAGTGTGTGAGGGTGTGAGGGTGTGAGTGTGTGAATGTGTGAGGGTGTGAGTGGGTGAGTTTGTGAGGGTGTGAGTGTGTGAGGGTGTGAGTGGGTGAGTGTGTGAGGGTGTGAGTGTGTGAGGGTGTGAGTGGGTGAGTGGGTGAGTGTGTGAGGGTGTGAGTGTGTGAGTGTGTGAGGGTGTGAGTGGGTGAGTGGGTGAGTGTGTGAGGGTGTGAGTGTGTGTGTGTGAGTGTGTGAGGGTGTGAGGGTGTGAGTGTGTGAGTGCGTGAGGGTGTGAGTGGGTGAGTGTGTGAGTGTGTGAGTGTGTGAGGGTGTGAGTGGGTGAGTGTGTGAGGGTGTGAGTGGGTGAGTGTGTGAGTGGGTGAGTGTGTGAGTGTGTGAGTGAGTGTGTGAGTGGGTGAGTGTGTGAGTGTGTGAGTGAGTGGGTGAGTGGGTGAGTGTGTGAGTGAGTGTGTGAGTGGGTGAGTGTGTGAGTGGGTGAGTGTGTGAGTGAGTGTGTGAGTGGGTGAGTGTGTGAGTGAGTGTGTGAGGGTGTGAGGGTGTGAGTGTGTGAGTGGGTGAGTGTGTGAGTGCGTGAGTGTGTGAGGGTGTGAGTGAGTGAGTGGGTGAGGGTGTGAGTGTGTGAGGGTGTGAGTGAGTGGGTGAGTGTGTGAGTGAGTGTGTGAGTGGGTGAGTGTGTGAGTGGGTGAGTGTGTGAGTGAGTGTGTGAGTGGGTGAGTGTGTGAGTGGGTGAGTGTGTGAGGGTGTGAGGGTGTGAGTGTGTGAGTGGGTGAGGGTGTGAGTGTGTGAGGGTGTGAGTGTGTGAGTGTGTGAGGGTGTGAGTGGGTGAGTGTGTGAGTGGGTGAGTGTGTGAGGGTGTGAGTGGGTGAGGGTGTGAGTGTGTGAGTGGGTGAGTGTGTGAGTGGGTGAGTGTGTGAGTGAGTGTGTGAGTGGGTGAGTGTGTGAGTGTGTGAGTGAGTGGGTGAGTGGGTGAGTGGGTGAGTGTGTGAGTGGGTGACTGTGTGAGTGTGTGTGTGAGTGGGTGAGTGTGTGAGTGAGTGTGTGAGTGTGTGTGTGAGTGGGTGAGTGGGTGAGGGTGTGAGTGTGTGAGGGTGTGAGTGGGTGAGTGTGTGAGTGGGTGAGTGTGTGAGTGGGTGAGTGTGTGAGTGTGTGAGTGGGTGAGTGGGTGAGTGTGTGAGTGTGTGTGTGAGTGTGTGAGTGGGTGGGTGTGTGAGTGAGTGTGTGAGTGGGTGAGTGGGTGAGTGTGTGGGTGAGTGTGTGAGTGTGTGAGTGGGTGAGTGTGTGAGTGTGTGAGGGTGTGAGTGGGTGAGTGTGTGAGCGGGTGAGTGTGTGAGTGGGTGAGTGTGTGTGTGAGTGTGTGAGTGGGTGGGTGTGTGAGTGAGTGTGTGAGTGGGTGAGTGGGTGAGTGTGTGAGTGAGTGTGTGAGTGGGTGAGTGTGTGAGTGTGTGAGTGAGTGTGTGAGTGAGTGGGTGAGTGTGTGAGTGTGTGAGTGAGTGGGTGAGTGTGCGAGTGTGCGAGTGTGTGAGGGTGTGAGTGTGTGAGTAAATGGACTGCACTTATATAGCGCTTTTCCACCTTCATGGTGCTCAAAGCGCTTTACATTAGCCTCTCATTCACCCATTCACACACACACTCATACACCAGTAGGTTTCTAAGATCTATGGTAAGTCCTACTGGGGGCCTAAGCCAGGGTTTAGTGTCTTGCCCAAGGACACTTCGACATGTGGACAGCCAGAGCCGGGACGCGAACCACCAACCTCTCGGTCATTGGGCGACTCACTCTAACAACTGTCGCCCCACATTCGGGTGAGTGTGTGAGTGTGTGAGGGTGTGAGGGTGTGAGGGTGTGAATGTGTGAGGGTGTGAGGGTGTGAGTGTGTGAGTGTGTGAGTGAGTGTGTGAGTGGGTGAGTGGGTGAGTGTGTGAGTGGGTGAGTGTGTGAGTGGGTGAGTGTGTGAGTGTGTGAGTGGGTGAGTGTATGAGTGTGTGAGTGAGTGAGTGAGTGGGTGAGTGTATGTGAGTGTGTGAGTGAGTGTGTGAGTGGGTGAGTGGGTGAGTGAGTGTGTGAGTGGGTGAGTGTGTGGGTGAGTGTGTGGGTGAGTGTGTGAGTGGGTGAGTGTGTGTGTGAGTGGGTGAGTGGGTGAGTGTGTGAGGGTGTGAGGGTGTGAGTGTGTGAATGTGTGAGGGTGTGAGTGGGTGAGTGTGTGAGGGTGTGAGTGGGTGAGTGTGTGAGGGTGTGAGTGTGTGAGGGTGTGAGGGTGTGAGTGGGTGAGTGGGTGAGTGTGTGAGGGTGTGAGTGTGTGAGTGTGTGAGGGTGTGAGTGGGTGAGTGGGTGAGTGTGTGAGGGTGTGAGTGTGTGTGTGTGTGAGTGTGTGAGGGTGTGAGGGTGTGAGTGTGTGAGTGTGTGAGGGTGTGAGTGGGTGAGTGTGTGAGTGTGTGAGGGTGTGAGTGGGTGAGTGTGTGAGGGTGTGAGTGGGTGAGTGTGTGAGTGGGTGAGTGTGTGAGTGTGTGAGTGAGTGTGTGAGTGGGTGAGTGTGTGAGTGGGTGAGTGTGTGAGTGTGTGAGTGAGTGGGTGAGTGGGTGAGTGTGTGAGTGAGTGTGTGAGTGGGTGAGTGTGTGAGTGGGTGAGTGTGTGAGTGAGTGTGTGAGTGGGTGAGTGTGTGAGTGAGGGTGTGAGGGTGTGAGTGTGTGAGTGTGTGAGTGGGTGAGTGTGTGAGTGCGTGAGTGTGTGAGGGTGTGAGTGTGTGAGTGGGTGAGGGTGTGAGTGTGTGAGGGTGTGAGTGAGTGGGTGAGTGTGTGAGTGAGTGTGTGAGTGGGTGAGTGTGTGAGTGGGTGAGTGTGTGAGTGGGTGAGTGTGTGAGTGGGTGAGTGTGTGAGTGAGTGTGTGAGTGGGTGAGTGTGCGAGTGGGTGAGTGTGTGAGGGTGTGAGGGTGTGAGTGTGTGAGTGGGTGAGGGTGTGAGTGTGTGAGGGTGTGAGTGTGTGAGGGTGTGAGTGTGTGAGTGTGTGAGGGTGTGAGTGGGTGAGTGTGTGAGTGGGTGAGTGTGTGAGGGTGTGAGTGGGTGAGGGTGTGAGTGTGTGAGTGGGTGAGTGTGTGAGTGGGTGAGTGTGTGAGTGGGTGAGTGTGTGAGTGAGTGTGTGAGTGGGTGAGTGTGTGAGTGTGTGAGTGAGTGGGTGAGTGGGTGAGTGTGTGAGTGAGTGTGTGAGTGGGTGAGTGTGTGAGTGTGTGTGTGAGTGGGTGAGTGTGTGAGTGAGTGTGTGAGTGTGTGTGTGAGTGGGTGAGTGGGTGAGGGTGTGAGTGTGTGAGGGTGTGAGGGTGTGAGTGGGTGAGTGTGTGAGTGGGTGAGTGTGTGAGTGTGTGAGTGGGTGAGTGTGTGAGTGTGTTAGTGGGTGAGTGGGTGAGTGTGAGTGGGTGAGTGTGTGAGTGTGTGAGTGGGTGGGTGTGTGAGTGAGTGTGTGAGTGGGTGAGTGGGTGAGTGTGTGGGTGAGTGTGTGAGTGTGTGAGTGGGTGAGTGTGTGAGGGTGTGAGTGGGTGAGTGTGTGAGCGGGTGAGTGTGTGAGTGGGTGAGTGTGTGTGTGAGTGTGTGAGTGGGTGGGTGTGTGAGTGAGTGTGTGAGTGGGTGAGTGTGTGAGTGAGTGTGTGAGTGGGTGAGTGTGTGAGTGTGTGAGTGAGTGTGTGAGTGTGTGAGTGAGTGTGTGAGTGAGTGGGTGAGTGGGTGAGTGGGTGAGTGTGTGAGTGAGTGGGTGAGTGTGCGAGTGTGCGAGTGTGTGAGGGTGTGAGTGTGTGAGTAAATGGACTGCACTTATATAGCGCTTTTCCACCTTCATGGTGCTCAAAGCGCTTTACATTAGCCTCTCATTCACCCATTCACACACACTCATACACCAGTAGGTTTCTAAGATCTATGGTAAGTCCTACTGGGGGCCTAAGCCAGGGTTTAGTGTCTTGCCCAAGGACACTTCGACATGTGGACAGCCAGAGCCGGGACGCGAACCACCAACCTCTCGGTCATTGGGCGACTCACTCTAACAACTGTCGCCCCACAGTCGGGTGAGTGTGTGAGGGTGTGAGGGTGTGAGGGTGTGAATGTGTGAGGGTGTGAGGGTGTGAGTGAGTGTGTGAGTGAGTGGGTGAGTGTGTGAGTGGGTGAGTGTGTGAGTGTGTGAGTGAGTGTGTGAGTGGGTGAGTGGGTGAGTGTGTGAGTGGGTGAGTGTGTGAGTGGGTGAGTGAGTGTGTGTGTGAGTGGGTGAGTGTGTGAGTGTGTGAGTGGGTGAGTGTATGAGTGTGTGAGTGAGTGAGTGAGTGAGTGAGTGGGTGAGTGTGTGAGTGTGTGAGTGTGTGAGTGTGTGAGTGAGTGTGTGAGTGGGTGAGTGGGTGAGTGTGTGAGTGGGTGAGTGGGTGAGTGTGTGAGTGTGTGTGTGAGTGGGTGAGTGGGTGAGTGTGTGAGTGTGTGAGTGCGTGAGTGTATGAGTGTGGGAGTGAGTGAGTGAGTGGGTGAGTGTATGTGAGTGTGTGAGTGAGTGTGTGAGTGGGTGAGTGGGTGAGTGAGTGTGTGAGTGGGTGAGTGTGTGAGTGAGTGGGTGAGTGTGTGGGTGAGTGTGTGAGTGAGTGTGCGAGTGTGTGAGTGGGTGAGTGTGTGAGTGAGTGAGTGTGTGAGTGGGTGAGTGAGTGGGTGAGTGTGTGAGTGTTTGAGTGGGTGAGTGTGTGAGTGAGTGTGTGAGTGGGTGAGTGAGTGGGTGAGTGTGTGAGTGTGTGAGTGTGTGAGTGAGTGGGTGAGTGGGTGAGTGTGTGGGTGAGTGTGTGAGTGGGTGATTGTGTGAGTGAGTGTGTGAGTGGGTGAGTGTGTGAGTGTGTGAGTGGGTGAGTGTGTGAGTGGGTGAGTGTATGAGTGTGTGAGTGGGTGAGTGAGTGGGTGAGTGTGTGTGTGAGTGGGTGAGTGTGTGAGTGAGTGTGTGAGTGGGTGAGTGGGTGAGTGGGTGAGTGTGTGAGTGAGTGGGTGAGTGTGTGATTGGGTGAGTGTGTGAGTGGGTGAGTGTGTGAGTGTGTGAGTGAGTGTGTGAGTGTGTGAGGGTGTGAGTGTGTGAGTGGGTGAGTGTATGAGTGGGTGAGTGAGTGTGTAGGCGTGTGAGCGTGTGAGCGTGTGAGCGTGTGAGTGGGTGAGTGTGTGAGTGTGTGAGTGGGTGAGTGTGTGAGTGAGTGTGTGAGTGTGTGAGTGTGTGAGTGAGTGAGTGTATGAGTGTGTGAGTGAGTGAGTGAGTGGGTGAGTGTATGTGAGTGTGTGAGTGAGTGTGTGAGTGGGTGAGTGGGTGAGTGAGTGTGTGAGTGGGTGAGTGTGTGAGTTAGTGGGTGAGTGTGTGGGTGAGTGTGTGAGTGGGTGAGTGTATGAGTGTGTGAGTGGGTGAGTGAGTGGGTGAGTGTGTGAGTGGGTGAGTGTGTGAGTGTGTGAGTGGGTGAGTGTGTGAGTGGGTGAGTGTGTGAGTGTGTGAGTGAGTGGGTGAGTGTGTGAGTGTGTGAGTGAGTGTGTGAGTGGGTGAGTGTGTGAGTGGGTGAGTGTGTGAGTGAGTGTGTGAGTGGGTGAGTGTGTGTGTGAGTGTGTGAGGGTGTGAGTGTGTGAGTGTGTGAGTGGGTGAGTGGGTGAGTGTGTGAGTGCGTGAGTGTGTGAGGGTGTGAGGGTGTGAGTGTGTGAGTGGGTGAGGGTGTGAGTGTGTGAGGGTGTGAGTGAGTGGGTGAGTGTGTGAGTGAGTGTGTGAGTGTGTGAGTGGGTGAGTGTGTGAGTGGGTGAGTGTGTGAGTGGGTGAGTGTGTGAGTGGGTGACTGTGTGAGTGGGTGAGTGTGTGAGTGAGTGTGTGAGTGGGTGAGTGTGTGAGTGGGTGAGTGTGTGAGGGTGTGAGTGTGTGAGTGGGTGAGGGTGTGAGTGGGTGAGGGTGTGAGTGTGTGAGTGTGTGAGGGTGTGAGTGGGTGAGTGTGTGAGTGGGTGAGTGTGTGAGGGTGTGAGTGGGTGAGGGTGTGAGTGGGTGAGTGTGTGAGCGGGTGAGTGTGTGAGTGAGTGTGTGAGTGGGTGAGTGTGTGAGTGTGTGAGTGAGTGGGTGAGTGGGTGAGTGTGTGAGTGAGTGTGTGAGTGGGTGAGTGTGTGAGTGTGTGTGTGAGTGGGTGAGTGTGTGAGTGAGTGTGTGAGTGTGTGTGTGAGTGGGTGAGTGGGTGAGGGTGTGAGTGTGTGAGTGTGTGAGGGTGTGAGGGTGTGAGTGGGTGAGTGTGTGAGTGTGTGAGTGGGTGAGTGTGTGAGTGTGTGAGTGTGTGAGTGGGTGAGTGGGTGAGTGTGTGAGTGTGTGTGTGAGTGTGTGAGTGGGTGGGTGTGTGAGTGAGTGTGTGAGTGGGTGAGTGGGTGAGTGTGTGGGTGAGTGTGTGAGTGTGTGAGTGGGTGAGTGTGTGAGTGTGTGAGGGTGTGAGTGGGTGAGTGTGTGAGCGGGTGAGTGTGTGAGTGGGTGAGTGTGTGTGTGAGTGTGTGAGTGGGTGGGTGTGTGAGTGAGTGTGTGAGTGGGTGAGTGGGTGAGTGTGTGAGTGAGTGTGTGAGTGGGTGAGTGTGTGAGTGTGTGAGTGAGTGTGTGAGTGTGTGAGTGAGTGTGTGAGTGAGTGGGTGAGTGTGTGAGTGGGTGAGTGGGTGAGTGTGTGAGTGAGTGGGTGAGTGTGCGAGTGTGCGAGTGTGTGAGGGTGTGAGTGTGTGAGTAAATGGACTGCACTTATATAGCGCTTTTCCACCTTCATGGTGCTCAAAGCGCTTTACATTAGCCTCTCATTCACCCATTCACACACACACTCATACACCAGTAGGTTTCTAAGATTTATGGTAAGTCCTACTGGGGGCCTAAGCCAGGGTTTAGTGTCTTGCCCAAGGAGACTTCGACATGTGGACAGCCAGAGCCGGGACGCGAACCACCAACCTCTCGGTCATTGGGCGACTCACTCTAACAACTGTCGCCCCACAGTCGGGTGAGTGTGTGAGTGTGTGAGGGTGTGAGGGTGTGAATGTGTGAGGGTGTGAGGGTGTGAGTGTGTGAGTGTGTGAGTGTGTGAGTGTGTGAGTGAGTGTGTGAGTGGGTGAGTGGGTGAGTGTGTGAGTGGGTGAGTGTGTGAGTGGGTGAGTGTGTGAGTGTGTGTGTGAGTGGGTGAGTGAGTGAGTGTGTGAGTGTGTGAGTGGGTGAGTGTATGAGTGTGTGAGTGAGTGAGTGAGTGGGTGAGTGTATGTGAGTGTGTGAGTGAGTGTGTGAGTGGGTGAGTGGGTGAGTGAGTGTGTGAGTGGGTGAGTGTGTGAGTGAGTGGGTGAGTGTGTGGGTGAGTGTGTGAGTGGGTGAGTGTATGAGTGTGTGAGTGGGTGAGTGAGTGGGTGAGTGTGTGAGTGGGTGAGTGTGTGAGTGTGTGAGTGGGTGAGTGTGTGAGTGGGTGAGTGAGTGGGTGAGTGTGTGAGTGTGTGAGTGAGTGTGTGAGTGTGTGAGTGGGTGAGTGTGTGAGTGAGTGGGTGAGTGTGTGAGTGTGTGAGTGTGTGAGTGGGTGAGTGTTTGAGTGTGTGAGTGAGTGTGTGACTGGGTGAGTGTGTGATTGTGTGAGTGTCTGTGTGAGTGTGTGAGTGGGTGAGTGTGTGAGTGGGTGAGTGGGTGAGTGTATGAGTGGGTGAGTGAGTGGGTGAGTGTGTGAGTGAGTGTGTGAGTGGGTGAGTGTGTGAGTGTTTGAGTGGGTGAGTGTGTGAGTGAGTGTGTGAGTGGGTGAGTGAGTGGGTGAGTGTGTGAGTGTGTGAGTGAGTGGGTGAGTGGGTGAGTGTGTGGGTGAGTGTGTGAGTGGGTGAGTGTGTGAGTGAGTGTGTGAGTGGGTGAGTGTGTGAGTGTGTGAGTGGGTGAGTGTGTGAGTGGGTGAGTGTATGAGTGTGTGAGTGGGTGAGTGAGTGGGTGAGTGTGTGTGTGAGTGGGTGAGTGTGTGAGTGAGTGGGTGAGTGGGTGAGTGGGTGAGTGGGTGAGTGTGTGAGTGTGTGAGGGTGTGAGTGTGTGAGTGGGTGAGTGTATGAGTGGGTGAGTGAGTGTGTGAGGGTGTGAGTGTGTAGGCGTGTGAGCGTGTGAGCGTGTGAGCGTGTGAGCGTGTGAGCGTGTGAGCGTGTGAGCGGGTGAGTGTGTGAGTGTGTGAGTGGGTGAGTGTGTGAGTGAGTGTGTGAGTGTGTGAGTGAGTGAGTGTATGAGTGTGTGAGTGAGTGAGTGAGTGGGTGAGTGTATGTGAGTGTGTGAGTGAGTGTGTGAGTGGGTGAGTGAGTGTGTGAGTGGGTGAGTGTGTGAGTGAGTGGGTGAGTGTGTGGGTGAGTGTGTGAGTGGGTGAGTGTATGAGTGTGTGAGTGGGTGAGTGAGTGGGTGAGTGTGTGAGTGTGTGAGTGGGTGAGTGTGTGAGTGGGTGAGTGAGTGGGTGAGTGTGTGAGTGTGTGAGTGAGTGTGTGAGTGTGTGAGTGGGTGAGTGTGTGAGTGAGTGGGTGAGTGTGTGAGTGTGTGAGTGTGTGAGTGTGTGAGTGGGTGAGTGTTTGAGTGTGTGAGTGAGTGTGTGACTGGGTGAGTGTGTGATTGTGTGAGTGTCTGTGTGAGTGGGTGAGTGTGTGAGTGTGTGAGTGGGTGAGTGGGTGAGTGTATGAGTGGGTGAGTGAGTGGGTGAGTGTGTGAGTGAGTGTGTGAGTGGGTGAGTGTGTGAGTGTTTGAGTGGGTGAGTGTGTGAGTGAGTGTGTGAGTGGGTGAGTGTGTGAGTGTTTGAGTGGGTGAGTGTGTGAGTGAGTGTGTGAGTGGGTGAGTGAGTGGGTGAGTGTGTGAGTGTGTGAGTGAGTGGGTGAGTGGGTGAGTGTGTGGGTGAGTGTGTGAGTGGGTGAGTGTGTGAGTGAGTGTGTGAGTGGGTGAGTGTGTGAGTGTGTGAGTGGGTGAGTGTATGAGTGGGTGAGTGAGTGGGTGAGTGTGTGTGTGAGTGGGTGAGTGTGTGAGTGAGTGTGTGAGTGGGTGAGTGTGTGAGTGGGTGAGTGTGTGAGTGAGTGGGTGAGTGTGTGAGTGGGTGAGTGTGTGAGTGGGTGAGTGTGTGAGTGTGTGAGTGAGTGTGTGAGTGTGTGAGGGTGTGAGTGTGTGAGTGTGTGAGTGGGTGAGTGTATGAGTGGGTGAGTGAGTGTGTGAGGGTGTGAGTGTGTAGGCGTGTGAGCGTGTGAGCGTGTGAGTGGGTGAGTGTGTGAGTGTGTGAGTGGGTGAGTGTGTGAGTGGGTGAGTGAGTGGGTGAGTGTGTGAGTGTGTGAGTGAGTGTGTGAGTGTGTGAGTGGGTGAGTGTGTGAGTGAGTGGGTGAGTGTGTGAGTGTGTGAGTGTGTGAGTGGGTGAGTGTTTGAGTGTGTGAGTGAGTGTGTGACTGGGTGAGTGTGTGATTGTGTGAGTGTCTGTGTGAGTGGGTGAGTGTGTGAGTGTGTGAGTGGGTGAGTGGGTGAGTGTATGAGTGGGTGAGTGAGTGGGTGAGTGTGTGAGTGAGTGTGTGAGTGGGTGAGTGTGTGAGTGTTTGAGTGGGTGAGTGTGTGAGTGAGTGTGTGAGTGGGTGAGTGTGTGAGTGTTTGAGTGGGTGAGTGTGTGAGTGAGTGTGTGAGTGGGTGAGTGAGTGGGTGAGTGTGTGAGTGTGTGAGTGAGTGGGTGAGTGTGTGGGTGAGTGTGTGAGTGGGTGAGTGTGTGAGTGAGTGTGTGAGTGGGTGAGTGTGTGAGTGTGTGAGTGGGTGAGTGTATGAGTGTGTGAGTGGGTGAGTGAGTGGGTGAGTGTGTGTGTGAGTGGGTGAGTGTGTGAGTGAGTGTGTGAGTGGGTGAGTGTGTGAGTGGGTGAGTGTGTGATTGAGTGGGTGAGTGTGTGAGTGGGTGAGTGTGTGAGTGGGTGAGTGTGTGAGTGTGTGAGTGAGTGTGTGAGTGTGTGAGGGTGTGAGTGTGTGAGTGTGTGAGTGGGTGAGTGTATAAGTGGGTGAGTGAGTGTGTGAGGGTGTGAGTGTGTAGGCGTGTGAGCGTGTGAGTGGGTGAGTGTGTGAGTGTGTGAGTGGGTGAGTGTGTGAGTGAGTGTGTGAGTGTGTGAGTGTGTGAGTGAGTGTGTGAGTGGGTGAGTGGGTGAGTGTGTGTGTGTGAGTGTGTGAGTGAGTGTGTGAGTGTGTGTGTGAGTGTGTGAGTGTGTGTGTGAGTGTGTGAGTGGGTGAATGTGTGAGTGGGTGAGTGTGTGAGTGGGTGAGTGAGTGTGTGAGTGGGTGAGTGTGTGAGTGATTGTGTGAGTGGGTGAGTGTGTGAGTGTGTGAGTGAGTGTGTGGGTGTGTGAGTGTGTGAGGGTGTGAGTGTGTGAGTGTGTGAGTGTGAGTGAGTGAGTGTGTGAGTGGGTGAGTGAGTGTGTGAGTGTGTGAGTGTGTGATCGTGTGAGCGTGTGAGTGTGTGAGTGGGTGAGTGTGTGAGTGAGTGTGTGAGTGTGTGAGTGAGTGTGTGAGTGTGTGGGTGTGTGAGTGTGTGGGTGTGTGAGTGTGTGGGTGTGTGAGTGGGTGAGTGTGTGTGTGTGTGTGTGAGTGGGTGAGTGGGTGAGTGTGTTAGTGGGTGAGTGTATGAGTGTGTGAGTGGGTGAGTGAGTGGGTGAGTGTGTGTGTGAGTGGGTGAGTGTGTGAGTGAGTGTGTGAGTGGGTGAATGTGTGAGTGGGTGAGTGTGTGAGTGAGTGGGTGAGTGTGTGAGTGGGTGAGTGTGTGAGTGAGTGTGTGAGTGGGTGAGTGTATGAGTGAGTGGGTGAGTGTATGAGTGAGTGGGTGAGTGTGTGAGTGGGTGAGTGTGTGAGTGTGTGAGGGTGTGAGTGTGTGAGTGTGTGAGTGTGTGAGTGGGTGAGTGAGTGTGTGAGGGTGTGAGTGTGTGAGTGTGTGAGTGTGTGAGCGTGTGAGCGTGTGAGTGTGTGAGTGTGTGAGTGGGTGAGTGTGTGAGTGTGTGAGTGTGTGAGTGAGTGTGTGAGTGTGTGAGTGGGTGAGTGGGTGAGAGTGTGTGTGTGAGTGGGTGAGTGTGTGAGTGTGTGTGTGAGTGAGTGTGTGAGTGTGTGTGTGAGTGTGTGAGTGTGTGGGTGTGTGAGTGGGTGAGTGTGTGAGTGTGTGTGTGAATGTGTGAGTGGGTGAGTGTGTGAGTGTGTGAGTGAGTGTGTGAGTGGGTGAGTTGGTGAGTGTGTATGTGTGAGTGGGTGAGTG
The DNA here is from genome assembly GCA_020466265.1 of Siphamia tubifer. Classification (NCBI taxonomy): domain Eukaryota; kingdom Metazoa; phylum Chordata; class Actinopteri; order Kurtiformes; family Apogonidae; genus Siphamia; species Siphamia tubifer. The sequence continues at coordinate 54,908,749 of CM035786.1, forward strand.
TGTGAGTGAGTGTGTGAGTGTGTGTGTGAGTGAGTGAGTGTGTGAGTGTGTGAGTGTGTGGGTGTGTGAGTGGGTGAGTGTGTGAGTGTGTGTGTGAATGTGTGAGTGGGTGAGTGTGTGAGTGTGTGTGTGAGTGAGTGAGTGTGTGAGTGTGTGAGTGTGTGAGGGTGTGAGTGTGTGAGTGGGTGAGTGTATGAGTGGGTGAGTGAGTGTGTGAGGGTGTGAGTGTGTAGGCGTGTGAGCGTGTGAGCGTGTGAGTGGGTGAGTGTGTGAGTGTGTGAGTGGGTGAGTGTGTGAGTGAGTGTGTGAGTGTGTGAGTGTGTGAGTGAGTGTGTGAGTGGGTGAGTGGGTGAGTGTGTGTGTGTGAGTGGGTGAGTGTGTGAGTGAGTGTGTGAGTGTGTGTGTGAGTGTGTGAGTGTGTGTGTGAGTGTGTGAGTGGGTGAATGTGTGAGTGGGTGAGTGTGTGAGTGGGTGAGTGAGTGTGTGAGTGGGTGAGTGTGTGAGTGATTGTGTGAGTGGGTGAGTGTGTGAGTGTGTGAGTGAGTGTGTGAGTGTGTGAGTGTGTGAGGGTGTGAGTGTGTGAGTGTGTGAGTGTGAGTGGGTGAGTGTGTGAGTGGGTGAGTGAGTGTGTGAGGGTGTGAGTGTGTGAGTGTGTGATCGTGTGAGCGTGTGAGTGTGTGAGTGGGTGAGTGTGTGAGTGAGTGTGTGAGTGTGTGAGTGAGTGTGTGAGTGTGTGTGTGAGTGTGTGAGTGTGTGGGTGTGTGAGTGGGTGAGTGTGTGTGTGAATGTGTGAGTGTGTGAGTGTATGAGTGTGTGAGTGGGTGAGTGAGTGGGTGAGTGTGTGAGTGGGTGAGTGTGTGAGTGTGTGAGTGGGTGAGTGTGTGAGTGGGTGAGTGTGTGAGTGTGTGAGTGAGTGGGTGAGTGTGTGAGTGAGTGTGTGAGTGTGTGAGTGAGTGTGTGAGTGTGTGTGTGAGTGTGTGAGTGTGTGGGTGTGTGAGTGGGTGAGTGTGTGTGTGAATGTGTGAGTGTGTGTGTGAGTGGGTGAGTGTGTTAGTGGGTGAGTGTATGAGTGTGTGAGTGGGTGAGTGAGTGGGTGAGTGGGTGAGTGTGTGAGTGTGTGAGTGGGTGAGTGAGTGGGTGAGTGTGTGAGTGAGTGTGTGAGTGTGTGAGTGTGTGAGTGAGTGGGTGAGTGTGTGAGTGTGTGAGTGGGTGAGTGTGTGAGCGGGTGAGTGTGTGAGTGGGTGATTGTGTGAGTGAGTGTGTGAGTGGGTGAGTGTGTGAGTGTGTGAGTGGGTGAGTGTGTGAGTGGGTGAGTGTATGAGTGTGTGAGTGGGTGAGTGAGTGGGTGAGTGTGTGTGTGAGTGGGTGAGTGTGTGAGTGAGTGTGTGAGTGGGTGAGTGGGTGAGTGTGTGAGTGAGTGGGTGAGTGTGTGAGTGGGTGAGTGTGTGAGTGGGTGAGTGTGTGAGTGTGTGAGTGAGTGTGTGAGTGTGTGAGGGTGTGATTGTGTGAGTGGGTGAGTGTATGAGTGGGTGAGTGAGTGTGTGAGGGTGTGAGTGTGTAGGCGTGTGAGCGTGTGAGCGTGTGAGCGTGTGAGTGGGTGAGTGTGTGAGTGTGTGAGTGGGTGAGTGTGTGAGTGAGTGTGTGAGTGTGTGAGTGTGTGAGTGAGTGAGTGTATGAGTGTGTGAGTGAGTGAGTGAGTGGGTGAGTGGGTGAGTGTATGTGAGTGTGTGAGTGAGTGTGTGAGTGGGTGAGTGGGTGAGTGAGTGTGTGAGTGGGTGAGTGTGTGAGTTAGTGGGTGAGTGTGTGGGTGAGTGTGTGGGTGAGTGTGTGAGTGGGTGAGTGTATGAGTGTGTGAGTGGGTGAGTGAGTGGGTGAGTGTGTGAGTGGGTGAGTGTGTGAGTGTGTGAGTGGGTGAGTGTGTGAGTGGGTGAGTGTGTGAGTGAGTGGGTGAGTGTGTGAGTGTGTGAGTGAGTGTGTGAGTGGGTGAGTGTGTGAGTGGGTGAGTGTGTGAGTGAGTGTGTGAGTGGGTGAGTGTGTGTGTGAGTGTGTGAGGGTGTGAGGGTGTGAGTGTGTGAGTGTGTGAGTGGGTGAGTGTGTGAGTGCGTGAGTGTGTGAGGGTGTGAGGGTGTGAGTGTGTGAGTGGGTGAGGGTGTGAGTGTGTGAGGGTGTGAGTGAGTGGGTGAGTGTGTGAGTGAGTGTGTGAGTGTGTGAGTGGGTGAGTGTGTGAGTGGGTGAGTGTGTGAGTGGGTGAGTGTGTGAGTGGGTGACTGTGTGAGTGGGTGAGTGTGTGAGTGAGTGTGTGAGTGGGTGAGTGTGTGAGTGGGTGAGTGTGTGAGGGTGTGAGTGTGTGAGTGGGTGAGGGTGTGAGTGGGTGAGGGTGTGAGTGTGTGAGTGTGTGAGGGTGTGAGTGGGTGAGTGTGTGAGTGGGTGAGTGTGTGAGGGTGTGAGTGGGTGAGGGTGTGAGTGGGTGAGTGTGTGAGCGGGTGAGTGTGTGAGTGAGTGTGTGAGTGGGTGAGTGTGTGAGTGTGTGAGTGAGTGGGTGAGTGGGTGAGTGTGTGAGTGAGTGTGTGAGTGGGTGAGTGTGTGAGTGTGTGTGTGAGTGGGTGAGTGTGTGAGTGAGTGTGTGAGTGTGTGTGTGAGTGGGTGAGTGGGTGAGGGTGTGAGTGTGTGAGTGTGTGAGGGTGTGAGGGTGTGAGTGGGTGAGTGTGTGAGTGTGTGAGTGGGTGAGTGTGTGAGTGTGTGTGTGAGTGGGTGAGTGTGTGAGTGAGTGTGTGAGTGTGTGTGTGAGTGTGTGAGTGGGTGGGTGTGTGAGTGAGTGTGTGAGTGGGTGAGTGGGTGAGTGTGTGGGTGAGTGTGTGAGTGTGTGAGTGGGTGAGTGTGTGAGTGTGTGAGGGTGTGAGTGGGTGAGTGTGTGAGCGGGTGAGTGTGTGAGTGGGTGAGTGTGTGTGTGAGTGTGTGAGTGTGTGTGTGTGTGAGTGAGTGTGTGAGTGGGTGAGTGGGTGAGTGTGTGAGTGAGTGTGTGAGTGGGTGAGTGTGTGAGTGTGTGAGTGAGTGTGTGAGTGTGTGAGTGAGTGTGTGAGTGAGTGGGTGAGTGTGTGAGTGGGTGAGTGGGTGAGTGTGTGAGTGAGTGGGTGAGTGTGCGAGTGTGCGAGTGTGTGAGGGTGTGAGTGTGTGAGTAAATGGACTGCACTTATATAGCGCTTTTCCACCTTCATGGTGCTCAAAGCGCTTTACATTAGCCTCTCATTCACCCATTCACACACACACTCATACACCAGTAGGTTTCTAAGATCTATGGTAAGTCCTACTGGGGGCCTAAGCCAGGGTTTAGTGTCTTGCCCAAGGAGACTTCGACATGTGGACAGCCAGAGCCGGGACGCGAACCACCAACCTCTCGGTCATTGGGCGACTCACTCTAACAACTGTCGCCCCACAGTCGGGTGAGTGTGTGAGTGTGTGAGGGTGTGAGGGTGTGAATGTGTGAGGGTGTGAGGGTGTGAGTGTGTGAGTGTGTGAGTGTGTGAGTGTGTGAGTGAGTGTGTGAGTGGGTGAGTGGGTGAGTGTGTGAGTGGGTGAGTGTGTGAGTGGGTGAGTGTGTGAGTGTGTGTGTGAGTGGGTGAGTGAGTGAGTGTGTGAGTGTGTGAGTGGGTGAGTGTATGAGTGTGTGAGTGAGTGAGTGAGTGGGTGAGTGTATGTGAGTGTGTGAGTGAGTGTGTGAGTGGGTGAGTGGGTGAGTGAGTGTGTGAGTGGGTGAGTGTGTGAGTGAGTGGGTGAGTGTGTGGGTGAGTGTGTGAGTGGGTGAGTGTATGAGTGTGTGAGTGGGTGAGTGAGTGGGTGAGTGTGTGAGTGGGTGAGTGTGTGAGTGTGTGAGTGGGTGAGTGTGTGAGTGGGTGAGTGAGTGGGTGAGTGTGTGAGTGTGTGAGTGAGTGTGTGAGTGTGTGAGTGGGTGAGTGTGTGAGTGAGTGGGTGAGTGTGTGAGTGTGTGAGTGTGTGAGTGGGTGAGTGTTTGAGTGTGTGAGTGAGTGTGTGACTGGGTGAGTGTGTGATTGTGTGAGTGTCTGTGTGAGTGTGTGAGTGGGTGAGTGTGTGAGTGTGTGAGTGGGTGAGTGGGTGAGTGTATGAGTGGGTGAGTGAGTGGGTGAGTGTGTGAGTGAGTGTGTGAGTGGGTGAGTGTGTGAGTGTTTGAGTGGGTGAGTGTGTGAGTGAGTGTGTGAGTGGGTGAGTGAGTGGGTGAGTGTGTGAGTGTGTGAGTGAGTGGGTGAGTGGGTGAGTGTGTGGGTGAGTGTGTGAGTGGGTGAGTGTGTGAGTGAGTGTGTGAGTGGGTGAGTGTGTGAGTGTGTGAGTGGGTGAGTGTGTGAGTGGGTGAGTGTATGAGTGTGTGAGTGGGTGAGTGAGTGGGTGAGTGTGTGTGTGAGTGGGTGAGTGTGTGAGTGAGTGGGTGAGTGGGTGAGTGGGTGAGTGGGTGAGTGTGTGAGGGTGTGAGTGTGTGAGTGGGTGAGTGTATGAGTGGGTGAGTGAGTGTGTGAGGGTGTGAGTGTGTAGGCGTGTGAGCGTGTGAGCGTGTGAGCGTGTGAGCGTGTGAGCGGGTGAGTGTGTGAGTGTGTGAGTGAGTGTGTGAGTGTGTGAGTGTGTGAGTGAGTGAGTGTATGAGTGTGTGAGTGAGTGAGTGAGTGGGTGAGTGTATGTGAGTGTGTGAGTGAGTGTGTGAGTGGGTGAGTGAGTGTGTGAGTGGGTGAGTGTGTGAGTGAGTGGGTGAGTGTGTGGGTGAGTGTGTGAGTGGGTGAGTGTATGAGTGTGTGAGTGGGTGAGTGAGTGGGTGAGTGTGTGAGTGTGTGAGTGGGTGAGTGTGTGAGTGGGTGAGTGAGTGGGTGAGTGTGTGAGTGTGTGAGTGAGTGTGTGAGTGTGTGAGTGGGTGAGTGTGTGAGTGAGTGGGTGAGTGTGTGAGTGTGTGAGTGTGTGAGTGGGTGAGTGTTTGAGTGTGTGAGTGAGTGTGTGACTGGGTGAGTGTGTGATTGTGTGAGTGTCTGTGTGAGTGGGTGAGTGTGTGAGTGTGTGAGTGGGTGAGTGGGTGAGTGTATGAGTGGGTGAGTGAGTGGGTGAGTGTGTGAGTGAGTGTGTGAGTGGGTGAGTGTGTGAGTGTTTGAGTGGGTGAGTGTGTGAGTGAGTGTGTGAGTGGGTGAGTGTGTGAGTGTTTGAGTGGGTGAGTGTGTGAGTGAGTGTGTGAGTGGGTGAGTGAGTGGGTGAGTGTGTGAGTGTGTGAGTGAGTGGGTGAGTGGGTGAGTGTGTGGGTGAGTGTGTGAGTGGGTGAGTGTGTGAGTGAGTGTGTGAGTGGGTGAGTGTGTGAGTGTGTGAGTGGGTGAGTGTATGAGTGTGTGAGTGGGTGAGTGAGTGGGTGAGTGTGTGTGTGAGTGGGTGAGTGTGTGAGTGAGTGTGTGAGTGGGTGAGTGTGTGAGTGGGTGAGTGTGTGAGTGAGTGGGTGAGTGTGTGAGTGGGTGAGTGTGTGAGTGGGTGAGTGTGTGAGTGTGTGAGTGAGTGTGTGAGTGTGTGAGGGTGTGAGTGTGTGAGTGTGTGAGTGGGTGAGTGTATGAGTGGGTGAGTGAGTGTGTGAGGGTGTGAGTGTGTAGGCGTGTGAGCGTGTGAGCGTGTGAGTGGGTGAGTGTGTGAGTGTGTGAGTGGGTGAGTGTGTGAGTGGGTGAGTGAGTGGGTGAGTGTGTGAGTGTGTGAGTGAGTGTGTGAGTGTGTGAGTGGGTGAGTGTGTGAGTGAGTGGGTGAGTGTGTGAGTGTGTGAGTGTGTGAGTGGGTGAGTGTTTGAGTGTGTGAGTGAGTGTGTGACTGGGTGAGTGTGTGATTGTGTGAGTGTCTGTGTGAGTGGGTGAGTGTGTGAGTGTGTGAGTGGGTGAGTGGGTGAGTGTATGAGTGGGTGAGTGAGTGGGTGAGTGTGTGAGTGAGTGTGTGAGTGGGTGAGTGTGTGAGTGTTTGAGTGGGTGAGTGTGTGAGTGAGTGTGTGAGTGGGTGAGTGTGTGAGTGTTTGAGTGGGTGAGTGTGTGAGTGAGTGTGTGAGTGGGTGAGTGAGTGGGTGAGTGTGTGAGTGTGTGAGTGAGTGGGTGAGTGGGTGAGTGTGTGGGTGAGTGTGTGAGTGGGTGAGTGTGTGAGTGAGTGTGTGAGTGGGTGAGTGTGTGAGTGTGTGAGTGGGTGAGTGTATGAGTGTGTGAGTGGGTGAGTGAGTGGGTGAGTGTGTGTGTGAGTGGGTGAGTGTGTGAGTGAGTGTGTGAGTGGGTGAGTGTGTGAGTGGGTGAGTGTGTGAGTGAGTGGGTGAGTGTGTGAGTGGGTGAGTGTGTGAGTGGGTGAGTGTGTGAGTGTGTGAGTGAGTGTGTGAGTGTGTGAGGGTGTGAGTGTGTGAGTGTGTGAGTGGGTGAGTGTATAAGTGGGTGAGTGAGTGTGTGAGGGTGTGAGTGTGTAGGCGTGTGAGCGTGTGAGTGGGTGAGTGTGTGAGTGTGTGAGTGGGTGAGTGTGTGAGTGAGTGTGTGAGTGTGTGAGTGTGTGAGTGAGTGTGTGAGTGGGTGAGTGGGTGAGTGTGTGTGTGTGAGTGTGTGAGTGAGTGTGTGAGTGTGTGTGTGAGTGTGTGAGTGTGTGTGTGAGTGTGTGAGTGGGTGAATGTGTGAGTGGGTGAGTGTGTGAGTGGGTGAGTGAGTGTGTGAGTGGGTGAGTGTGTGAGTGATTGTGTGAGTGGGTGAGTGTGTGAGTGTGTGAGTGAGTGTGTGGGTGTGTGAGTGTGTGAGGGTGTGAGTGTGTGAGTGTGTGAGTGTGAGTGAGTGAGTGTGTGAGTGGGTGAGTGAGTGTGTGAGGGTGTGAGTGTGTGAGTGTGTGAGTGTGTGATCGTGTGAGCGTGTGAGTGTGTGAGTGGGTGAGTGTGTGAGTGAGTGTGTGAGTGTGTGAGTGAGTGTGTGAGTGTGTGGGTGTGTGAGTGTGTGGGTGTGTGAGTGGGTGAGTGTGTGTGTGTGTGTGAATGTGTGAGTGTGTGTGTGAGTGGGTGAGTGGGTGAGTGTGTTAGTGGGTGAGTGTATGAGTGTGTGAGTGGGTGAGTGAGTGGGTGAGTGTGTGTGTGAGTGGGTGAGTGTGTGAGTGAGTGTGTGAGTGGGTGAATGTGTGAGTGGGTGAGTGTGTGAGTGAGTGGGTGAGTGTGTGAGTGGGTGAGTGTGTGAGTGAGTGTGTGAGTGGGTGAGTGTATGAGTGTATGAGTGAGTGGGTGAGTGTATGAGTGAGTGGGTGAGTGTGTGAGTGGGTGAGTGTGTGAGTGTGTGAGGGTGTGAGTGTGTGAGTGTGTGAGTGTGTGAGTGGGTGAGTGAGTGTGTGAGGGTGTGAGTGTGTGAGTGTGTGAGTGTGTGAGCGTGTGAGCGTGTGAGTGTGTGAGTGTGTGAGTGGGTGAGTGTGTGAGTGTGTGAGTGTGTGAGTGAGTGTGTGAGTGTGTGAGTGGGTGAGTGGGTGAGAGTGTGTGTGTGAGTGGGTGAGTGTGTGAATGTGTGTGTGAGTGAGTGTGTGAGTGTGTGTGTGAGTGTGTGAGTGTGTGGGTGTGTGAGTGGGTGAGTGTGTGAGTGTGTGTGTGAATGTGTGAGTGGGTGAGTGTGTGAGTGTGTGAGTGAGTGTGTGAGTGGGTGAGTTGGTGAGTGTGTATGTGTGAGTGGGTGAGTGTGTGAGTGAGTGTGTGAGTGTGTGTGTGAGTGAGTGAGTGTGTGAGTGTGTGAGTGTGTGGGTGTGTGAGTGGGTGAGTGTGTGAGTGTGTGTGTGAATGTGTGAGTGGGTGAGTGTGTGAGTGTGTGTGTGAGTGAGTGAGTGTGTGAGTGTGTGAGTGTGTGAGGGTGTGAGTGTGTGAGTGGGTGAGTGTATGAGTGGGTGAGTGAGTGTGTGAGGGTGTGAGTGTGTAGGCGTGTGAGCGTGTGAGCTTGTGAGTGGGTGAGTGTGTGAGTGTGTGAGTGGGTGAGTGTGTGAGTGAGTGTGTGAGTGTGTGAGTGTGTGAGTGAGTGTGTGAGTGGGTGAGTGGGTGAGTGTGTGTGTGTGAGTGGGTGAGTGTGTGAGTGAGTGTGTGAGTGTGTGTGTGAGTGTGTGAGTGTGTGTGTGAGTGTGTGAGTGGGTGAGTGGGTGAGTGTGTGAGTGGGTGAGTGAGTGTGTGAGTGGGTGAGTGTGTGAGTGATTGTGTGAGTGGGTGAGTGTGTGAGTGTGTGAGTGAGTGTGTGAGTGTGTGAGTGTGTGAGGGTGTGAGTGTGTGAGTGTGTGAGTGTGAGTGGGTGAGTGTGTGAGTGGGTGAGTGAGTGTGTGAGGGTGTGAGTGTGTGAGTGTGTGATCGTGTGAGCGTGTGAGTGTGTGAGTGGGTGAGTGTGTGAGTGAGTGTGTGAGTGTGTGAGTGAGTGTGTGAGTGTGTGTGTGAGTGTGTGAGTGTGTGGGTGTGTGAGTGGGTGAGTGTGTGTGTGAATGTGTGAGTGTGTGTGTGAGTGGGTGAGTGGGTGAGTGTGTTAGTGGGTGAGTGTATGAGTGTGTGAGTGGGTGAGTGAGTGGGTGAGTGGGTGAGTGTGTGAGTGTGTGAGTGGGTGAGTGAGTGGGTGAGTGTGTGAGTGAGTGTGTGAGTGTGTGAGTGTGTGAGTGAGTGGGTGAGTGTGTGAGTGTGTGAGTGGGTGAGTGTTTGAGTGTGGGAGTGAGTGTGTGAGTGGGTGAGTGTGTGATTGTGTGAGTGTCTGTGTGAGTGGGTGAGTGTGTGAGTGGGTGAGTGTATGAGTGGGTGAGTGAGTGGGTGAGTGTGTGAGTGAGTGGGTGAGTGTGTGAGTGGGTGAGTGTGTGAGTGAGTGTGTGAGTGGGTGAGTGAGTGTGTGAGTGGGTGAGTGTGTGAGTGAGTGTGTGAGTGGGTGAGTGTGTGAGTGTGTGAGTGGGTGAGTGTGTGAATGTGTGAGTGGGTGAGTGTGTGTGTGAGTGGGTGAATGTGTGAGTGGGTGAGTGTGTGAGTGAGTGGGTGAGTGTGTGAGTGGGTGAGTGTGTGAGTGAGTGTGTGAGTGGGTGAGTGTATGAGTGAGTGGGTGAGTGTATGAGTGAGTGGGTGAGTGTGTGAGTGGGTGAGTGTGTGAGTGTGTGAGGGTGTGAGTGTGTGAGTGTGTGAGTGTGTGAGTGGGTGAGTGAGTGTGTGAGGGTGTGAGTGTGTGAGTGTGTGAGTGTGTGAGTGTGTGAGCGTGTGAGCGTGTGAGTGTGTGAGTGGGTGAGTGTGTGAGTGTGTGAGTGTGTGAGTGTGTGAGTGAGTGTGTGAGTGTGTGAGTGGGTGAGTGGGTGAGAGTGTGTGTGTGAGTGGGTGAGTGTGTGAGTGTGTGTGTGAGTGAGTGTGTGAGTGTGTGTGTGAGTGTGTGAGTGTGTGGGTGTGTGAGTGGGTGAGTGTGTGAGTGTGTGTGTGAATGTGTGAGTGGGTGAGTGTGTGAGTGTGTGAGTGAGTGTGTGAGTGGGTGAGTTGGTGAGTGTGTATGTGTGAGTGGGTGAGTGTGTGAGTGAGTGTGTGAGTGTGTGTGTGAGTGAGTGAGTGTGTGAGTGTGTGAGTGTGTGGGTGTGTGAGTGGGTGAGTGTGTGAGTGTGTGTGTGAATGTGTGAATGGGTGAGTGTGTGAGTGTGTATGTGAGTGGGTGAGTGGGTGAGTGGGTGAGTGTGTGAGTGTGTGAGCGTGTGAGCGTGTGAGAGGGTGAGTGGGTGAGTGTGTGAGTGTGTGAGTGTGTGAGTGAGTGTGTGAGTGTGTGAGTGGGTGAGTGTGTGTGTGTGAGTGGGTGAGTGTGTGAGTGAGTGTGTGAGTGTGTGTGTGAGTGAGTGTGTGAGTGTGTGTGTGAGTGTGTGAGTGTGTGGGTGTGTGAGTGGGTGAGTGTGTGAGTGTGTGTGTGAATGTGTGAGTGGGTGAGTGTGTATGTGAGTGGGTGAGTGGGTGAGTGTGTGAGTGGGTGAGTGTATGAGTGTGTGAGTGGGTGAGTGAGTGGGTGAGTGTGTGAGTGTGTGAGTGGGTGAGTGTGTGAGTTTGTGAGTGGGTGAGTGTGTGAGTGAGTGTGTGAGTGAGTGTGTGAGTGAGTGTGTGAGTGGGTGAGTGTGTGAGTGTGTGAGTGTGTGAGTGAGTGTGTGAGTGGGTGAGTTGGTGAGTGTGTGTGTGTGAGTGGGTGAGTGTGTGAGTGAGTGTGTGAGTGTGTGTGTGAGTGAGTGTGTGAGTGTGTGTGTGTGAGTGTGTGAGTGTGTGGGTGTGTGAGTGGGTGAGTGTGTGAGTGTGTGTGTGAATGTGTGAGTGGGTGAGTGTGTGAGTGTGTATGTGAGTGGGTGAGTGGGTGAGTGGGTGAGTGTGTGAGTGGGTGAGTGTATGAGTGGGTGAGTGAGTGTGTGAGTGTGTGAGTGTGTGAGTTTGTGAGTGTGTGTGTGAATGTGTGAGTGTGTGTGTGAGTGGGTGAGTGGGTGAGTGTGTTAGTGGGTGAGTGTATGAGTGTGTGAGTGGGTGAGTGGGTGAGTGTGTGAGTGTGTGAGTGGGTGAGTGAGTGGGTGAGTGTGTGAGTGAGTGTGTGAGTGTGTGAGTGTGTGAGTGAGTGGGTGAGTGTGTGAGTGAGTGTGTGAGTGAGTGTGTGAGTGAGTGTGTGAGTGAGTGGGTGAGTGTGTGAGTGTTTGAGTGTATGAGTGTGTGAGTGGGTGAGTGAGTGGGTGAGTGGGTGAGTGTGTGAGTGTGTGAGTGGGTGAGTGAGTGGGTGAGTGTGTGAGTGAGTGTGTGAGTGAGTGTGTGAGTGGGTGAGTGGGTGAGTGAGTGTGTGAGTGGGTGAGTGTGTGAGTGAGTGGGTGAGTGTGTGGGTGAGTGTGTGAGTGAGTGTGCGAGTGTGTGAGTGGGTGAGTGTGTGAGTGAGTGTGTGAGTGGGTGAGTGAGTGTGTGAGTGTGTGAGTGTGTGAGTGTGTGAGTGAGTGTGTGAGTGGGTGAGTGGGTGAGTGTGTGAGTGGGTGAGTGTGTGAGTGGGTGAGTGAGTGTGTGTGTGAGTGGGTGAGTGTGTGAGTGTGTGAGTGGGTGAGTGTATGAGTGTGTGAGTGAGTGAGTGAGTGAGTGAGTGAGTGAGTGAGTGGGTGAGTGTATGTGAGTGTGTGAGTGTGTGAGTGTGTGAGTGTGTGAGTGAGTGTGTGAGTGGGTGAGTGGGTGAGTGTGTGAGTGGGTGAGTGGGTGAGTGGGTGAGTGTGTGAGTGTGTGTGTGAGTGGGTGAGTGGGTGAGTGTGTGAGTGTGTGAGTGGGTGAGTGAGTGGGTGAGTGTGTGAGTGAGTGTGTGAGTGTGTGAGTGTGTGAGTGAGTGGGTGAGTGTGTGAGTGTGTGAGTGGGTGAGTGTTTGAGTGTGTGAGTGAGTGTGTGAGTGGGTGAGTGTGTGATTGTGTGAGTGTCTGTGTGAGTGGGTGAGTGTGTGAGTGGGTGAGTGTATGAGTGTGTGAGTGAGTGGGTTAGTGTGTGAGTGAGTGGGTGAGTGTGTGAGTGGGTGAGTGTGTGAGTGAGTGTGTGAGTGGGTGAGTGAGTGTGTGAGTGGGTGAGTGTGTGAGTGAATGTGTGAGTGGGTGAGTGTGTGAGTGTGTGAGTGGGTGAGTGTGTGAATGTGTGAGTGGGTGAGTGTGTGTGTGAGTGGGTGAATGTGTGAGTGGGTGAGTGTGTGAGTGAGTGGGTGAGTGTGTGAGTGGGTGAGTGTGTGAGTGAGTGTGTGAGTGGGTGAGTGTATGAGTGAGTGGGTGAGTGTATGAGTGAGTGGGTGAGTGTGTGAGTGGGTGAGTGTGTGAGTGTGTGAGGGTGTGAGTGTGTGAGTGTGTGAGTGTGTGAGTGGGTGAGTGAGTGTGTGAGGGTGTGAGTGTGTGAGTGTGTGAGTGTGTGAGCGTGTGAGCGTGTGAGTGTGTGAGTGGGTGAGTGTGTGAGTGTGTGAGTGTGTGAGTGAGTGTGTGAGTGTGTGAGTGGGTGAGTGGGTGAGAGTGTGTGTGTGAGTGGGTGAGTGTGTGAGTGTGTGTGTGAGTGAGTGTGTGAGTGTGTGTGTGAGTGTGTGAGTGTGTGGGTGTGTGAGTGGGTGAGTGTGTGAGTGTGTGTGTGAATGTGTGAGTGGGTGAGTGTGTGAGTGTGTGAGTGAGTGTGTGAGTGGGTGAGTTGGTGAGTGTGTATGTGTGAGTGGGTGAGTGTGTGAGTGAGTGTGTGAGTGTGTGTGTGAGTGAGTGAGTGTGTGAGTGTGTGAGTGTGTGGGTGTGTGAGTGGGTGAGTGTGTGAGTGTGTGTGTGAATGTGTGAGTGGGTGAGTGTGTGAGTGTGTATGTGAGTGGGTGAGTGGGTGAGTGGGTGAGTGTGTGAGTGTGTGAGCGTGTGAGCGTGTGAGCGGGTGAGTGTGTGAGTGTGTGAGTGTGTGAGTGAGTGTGTGAGTGAGTGTGTGAGTGTGTGAGTGGGTGAGTGTGTGTGTGTGAGTGGGTGAGTGTGTGAGTGAGTGTGTGAGTGTGTGTGTGAGTGAGTGTGTGAGTGTGTGTGTGAGTGTGTGAGTGTGTGGGTGTGTGAGTGGGTGAGTGTGTGAGTGTGTGTGTGAATGTGTGAGTGGGTGAGTGTGTATGTGAGTGGGTGAGTGGGTGAGTGTGTGAGTGGGTGAGTGTATGAGTGTGTGAGTGGGTGAGTGAGTGGGTGAGTGTGTGAGTGTGTGAGTGGGTGAGTGTGTGAGTTTGTGAGTGGGTGAGTGTGTGAGTGAGTGTGTGAGTGAGTGTGTGAGTGAGTGTGTGAGTGGGTGAGTGTGTGAGTGTGTGAGTGTGTGAGTGAGTGTGTGAGTGGGTGAGTTGGTGAGTGTGTGTGTGTGAGTGGGTGAGTGTGTGAGTGAGTGTGTGAGTGTGTGTGTGAGTGAGTGTGTGAGTGTGTGTGTGAGTGTGTGAGTGTGTGGGTGTGTGAGTGGGTGAGTGTGTGAGTGTGTGTGTGAATGTGTGAGTGGGTGAGTGTGTGAGTGTGTATGTGAGTGGGTGAGTGGGTGAGTGGGTGAGTGTGTGAGTGGGTGAGTGTATGAGTGGGTGAGTGAGTGTGTGAGTGTGTGAGTGTGTGAGTGTGTGAGTGTGTGAGTTTGTGAGTGGGTGAGTGTGTGAGTGAGTGTGTGAGTGAGTGTGTGAGTGAGTGTGTGAGTGAGTGGGTGAGTGTGTGAGTGTTTGAGTGTGTGAGTGAGTGTGTGAGTGGGTGAGTGTATGAGTGAGTGGGTGAGTGTATGAGTGAGTGGGTGAGTGTGTGAGTGGGTGAGTGTGTGAGTGTGTGAGGGTGTGAGTGTGTGAGTGTGTGAGTGTGTGAGTGGGTGAGTGAGTGTGTGAGGGTGTGAGTGTGTGAGTGTGTGAGTGTGTGAGCGTGTGAGCGTGTGAGTGTGTGAGTGGGTGAGTGTGTGAGTGTGTGAGTGTGTGAGTGAGTGTGTGAGTGTGTGAGTGGGTGAGTGGGTGAGAGTGTGTGTGTGAGTGGGTGAGTGTGTGAGTGTGTGTGTGAGTGAGTGTGTGAGTGTGTGTGTGAGTGTGTGAGTGTGTGGGTGTGTGAGTGGGTGAGTGTGTGAGTGTGTGTGTGAATGTGTGAGTGGGTGAGTGTGTGAGTGTGTGAGTGAGTGTGTGAGTGGGTGAGTTGGTGAGTGTGTATGTGTGAGTGGGTGAGTGTGTGAGTGAGTGTGTGAGTGTGTGTGTGAGTGAGTGAGTGTGTGAGTGTGTGAGTGTGTGGGTGTGTGAGTGGGTGAGTGTGTGAGTGTGTGTGTGAATGTGTGAGTGGGTGAGTGTGTGAGTGTGTATGTGAGTGGGTGAGTGGGTGAGTGGGTGAGTGTGTGAGTGTGTGAGCGTGTGAGCGTGTGAGCGGGTGAGTGGGTGAGTGTGTGAGTGTGTGAGTGTGTGAGTGAGTGTGTGAGTGTGTGAGTGGGTGAGTGTGTGTGTGTGAGTGGGTGAGTGTGTGAGTGAGTGTGTGAGTGTGTGTGTGAGTGAGTGTGTGAGTGTGTGTGTGAGTGTGTGAGTGTGTGGGTGTGTGAGTGGGTGAGTGTGTGAGTGTGTGTGTGAATGTGTGAGTGGGTGAGTGTGTATGTGAGTGGGTGAGTGGGTGAGTGTGTGAGTGGGTGAGTGTATGAGTGTGTGAGTGGGTGAGTGAGTGGGTGAGTGTGTGAGTGTGTGAGTGGGTGAGTGTGTGAGTTTGTGAGTGGGTGAGTGTGTGAGTGAGTGTGTGAGTGAGTGTGTGAGTGAGTGTGTGAGTGGGTGAGTGTGTGAGTGTGTGAGTGTGTGAGTGAGTGTGTGAGTGGGTGAGTTGGTGAGTGTGTGTGTGTGAGTGGGTGAGTGTGTCAGTGAGTGTGTGAGTGTGTGTGTGAGTGAGAGTGTGAGTGTGTGTGTGAGTGTGTGAGTGTGTGGGTGTGTGAGTGGGTGAGTGTGTGAGTGTGTGTGTGAATGTGTGAGTGGGTGAGTGTGTGAGTGTGTATGTGAGTGGGTGAGTGGGTGAGTGGGTGAGTGTGTGAGTGGGTGAGTGTATGAGTGGGTGAGTGAGTGTGTGAGTGTGTGAGTGTGTGAGTGTGTGAGTTTGTGAGTGGGTGAGTGTGTGAGTGAGTGTGTGAGTGAGTGTGTGAGTGAGTGTGTGAGTGAGTGGGTGAGTGTGTGAGTGTTTGAGTGTGTGAGTGAGTGTGTGAGTGGGTGAGTGTGTGAGTGTGTGAGTGGGTGAGTGTGTGAATGTGTGAGTGGGTGAGTGTGTGAGTGGGTGAGTGAGTGGGTGAGTGCGTGAATGTGTGAGTGTGTGAGTGGGTGAGTGTGTGAATGTGTGAGTGGGTGAGTGTGTGAGTGGGTGAGTGTGTGGGTGTGTGGGTGTGTGAGTGTGTGAGTGGGAAAACGCCAGCCCAGCTCATTTTGGAGGATCACGTCTGGGGTTGAATCCTTTCCTTCGTTACCGTCACATATGTAGATGCAGCGCCTTATTATTTCCATCCTCAAACTGCTGACAGCGCACACGACAAATGAAGCACAGATACGGCCCAGCTGATTGGTAGAGGACGTCCTGCATGTGGACCAAACTGTGAACACATATAAGACCCAGGCCCAGAGGAAGACTATGATGAAGACGAAGATGAGGACCAGGCTATTTTTAGAACTTAATGACAAATGAATGAACCGACAAACAGAAAAGAAAAACAGGAGGAAAGTGAAGAAGAAACTGAGCTTCATTAACAGAAAAAACAAACATTTAAAATATTAAAATATTATAAATATTATAATATCAAAATATGATCCATTAAAAAACACTTTTATTAGTGTTTAAAGTGTGTGAAGGCTGAGAAATAGAACCATGAATGAAACACAACCTGAAGAACCTGATGATTATGAAGATGAAAATGAAGATGAGAATGAAGATGAGGATGAAGATGAGAATGAAGATGAGGATGAAGATGAGAATGAAGATGAGGATGAAGATGAGAATGAAGATGAGGATGAAGATGAGAATGAAGATGAGGATGAAGATGAGAATGAAGATGAGAATGAAGATGAGGATGAAGATGAATGAATGAAACGAGTCAAAAAATGGGCGAAGGACGAAAAAATTTATGATTCAAAGACAGACAGACAGACAGACAGACAGACAGACAGAACTACAGCTGTGTGTTGGATGACAGGAAGTAACAGTAAATGTTCAGTCCAGACCAGAATTCTTTAACAGTTAAAAGCAGTTTATTTATTTCTTTATTTTTTCACAGACAGTAAAAAAAGACGACACTGTTACGACTCTGAAAAGTTTTCACTTGACTTCAGTTTGTAGTGACTCCATTTATTTCCCAGTGTAGAAGTGATTTAAGACACAACCCATGACTTCATTCAAACAGATTCACAGCATCAATGTCCACTCTCATCATGACCTCTGACCTCATCCCCCCAACCTCCTCTGTTCCTCTCCTCCATACCTCCTCCACCCCATTTGTCCTCCCTCCCTCCTCCTCTGTCCTCCAGCTCTTGTGTCCTCCCTCCCTCCTCCTCCTCCCCTCCCTCCCTCCCTCCCTCCCTCCCTCTACCCTCCTCCTCCCCTCCCTCCTTCTCCCTCCCTCCTTCTCCCTCCCTCCTTCTCCCTCCCTCCTTCTCCCTCCCTCCTTCTCCCTCCCTCCTCCTCCCTCCTCCTCCCTCCTCCTCCCTCCTCCTCCCTCCTCCTCCCTCTACCCTCCTCCTCCATCCTCCAGCTCTTGTGTCCTCCCTCCCTCCTCCTCCCTCCTCCTCCCTCCTCCTCCCTCCTCCTCCCTCCTCCTCCCCTCCCTCCCTCCTCCGTCTACCCTCCCTCCTCCCTCTACCCTCCTCCTCCCCTCCCTCCCTCCCTCCCTCCTCCTCCCTCCTCCTCCCTCCATCCTCCTCCTCCCCCTCCCCTCCTCCTCCCTCCTCCTCCCCTCCCTCCCTCCTCCGTCTACCCTCCCTCCTCCCTCTACCCTCCTCCTCCCCTCCCTCCCTCCTTCTCCCTCCTCCTCCCCTCCCTCCCTCCTTCTTCCTCCTCCTCCCCTCCTCCACCCTCCTCCTCCCTCCCTCCTCCTCCCTCCTCCTCCCCTCCCTCCCTCCTCCGTCTACCCTCCCTCCTCCCTCTACCCTCCTCCTCCCCTCCCTCCCTCCTTCTCCCTCCTCCTCCCCTCCCTCCCTCCCTCCTCCTCCCCTCCCTCCCTCCCTCCTTCTCCCTCCTCCTCCCCTCCTCCTCCCTCCCTCCTCCTCCCTCCCTCCTCCTCCCTCCTCCTCCCCTCCTCCTCCCTCTACCCTCCTCCTCCATCCTCCTCCAGCTCTTGCGTCCTCCTCCGTCATCTCTGGTTACCAGTGGATAAGCACTTTGTGTGTGATTGTGTTAGCGCTGGCGTCTGTTAATATCATATTGATGATAATTTCTCTGTAATGCACCATTTGCACTAATTGTGATGCACAGAGTGAGTAATGACATGTGACTGTGGCCGCTCCCTGGACCCACACTGAACATTTAATCTGCTGAGCGGAGACACCACTGTACCACAACTACTACACACTAATACACAAACTATACACACTAATACACAAACTATACACACTAATACACAAACTATACACACTAATACACAAACTATACACACTAATACACAAACTATACACACTAATACACAAACTATACACACTAATACACAAACTATACACACTAATACACAACTACTACACACTAATACACAACTACTACACACTAATACACAAACAATACACACTAATACACAAACTATACACACTAATACACAAACTATACACACTAATACACAAACTATACACACTAATACACAAACTATACACACTAATACACAAACTATACACACTAATACACAACTACTACACACTAATACACAACTACTACACACTAATACACAAACAATACACACTAATACACAAACTATACACACTAATACACAACTACTACACACTAATACACAACTACTACACACTAATACACAAACAATACACACTAATACACGACTACTACACACTAATACACAAACACTAAACACTAATACACAAACACTACACACTAATACACAACCACTACACACTAATACACAAACAATACACACTAATACACAACCACTACACACTAACACACAAACACTACACAGTAATACACAAACACTACACTCTAATACACAAACAGTACACACTAATACACAAACACTAAACACGAATACACAAACACTACACACTAATACACAAACACTTTGACAAACAACGCTTCCTTCTGGTACTTGTCTCTGTCCGTCTCCTGATTCATCTTTGTCCTTATCATCACTACAGCTGCACATTAAATACAAAAATATTATTATAACACAGTGTGTAAAATATATATCACAGAGACCTGCAATCATTTATTTATTTTTTTCATGAACTTTGTGTTTCTCACACCATAGGGTACCAGAGACATACCAGAAGGGTACCAGAAATGTAGGAGAGTGTTTTTTTTCTGTCACTATAACATAAATACTGCAGTAATACTACTGCCACTGCTGAATTATACTTTAGTTATTAATGTTGAACGTCTGCAGTTGAAGATCTACAGTTGATTACAGTAGAACTGTTTTGTCTTAAATTATAAATAATTGACTCAAACATTTGTTCATTTTAAAATTGTTCAGGAACATTCTTCTTGACAGATTAAATTAGTTTAAATCAGGACTCTCAAACTCATTTTCTTTCAAAGGCCACATTCATCCAGATTTGATATCCAGTGTCCGGACTGTTCAAATAATAGAATAACATGTAAATAATAATAGCTCCAAACTTTTGTCTTTCATTTAGTGCAAAACACCCCTTTTACAAACTATACAAACAGAAAAGATGGAAATAACCAGAAACAACTCAAATTTCCTAGGAAAAATAAATCTAATTATAATATGATAATATATAATATATAATATTATAATAATATTATAATAATGTTTGCTTCAACATATCATTTTTACACAAAGAAGCAAAAAAAAATTGTGAATTTTCATTAGACATTTCATGTTGTTCATACTTGTTCAGGTTTTTCACATTTTACATTATAAGTGGTACCTCTACTTACAAAATTAATTTATTTCAGAAGTGTTTTCATACCGTGAATTTTTCATAAATAGTCACATTTTACATATAAAGGTCTAATTTGTTCCAATGCCCCCAATATTAACCCTCAAATGCTGTAAAATTTATAAAAATGTATCGATTTTGGATGAAATATGTGTTAAAAGTAGATTATGTAGATTTGTATATGGATATGTAGATTTAGATTTTAGTCGGTCCAGGCTAATGTGGGTGTCCAGGACAGAAGAGTTGATCCAGGTCTGGGTAAGAATGAGGATGCAGCAGTCTGGTGGATCAGGTTTGGTGTTTAAATCCAGCTTCAGGTCCAGTTTATTTTCCAGTGAGTGTACGTTGGCGAGCAGGACTGATGGAAGCGGCGGTCTGAACAGGTTAGCTCGTAGCTTAGCTGTAAATCCACCATGACAGCCGGACTTCTACTTTCCCTCGTGCCGCCTCTGTTGGGGGAGACTCCGCCGTAGGACGCTGGATCCCAAGTTTTTAACTATTTTTCTTAAGTTGATGATAGTCTGTGGGTCTGAAGCTTTGATCCTAAAAGCGCTGGTCTAGGTGGAGAAATGACCGTTCAAATATCTGTGTTACTATGGAGACACAGCAGCCAAACATCGTCCTGTTTACTAAAGTAATGTACACACAGTATTGTATTTATGTCTCTGAGGTTACAGTTTACTTTGGTAAATAACATTTTCTTTTGTATTCAGAGACGAAAAATTGAGGCAAAGGTTTTTCGTTACTTGAATTTTTCGTCAGCTGGTTCTTTCATAAGTAGAGGTACCACTGTAGTTTGTAAATATCAATATTTCCATAGTTTCATGTTTTTTTTTTTTGTTTTTTTTTTACTAAAACTGATAAAAAATGTGCAGTTTTCATTATCGACATAATGTCAAATGTTTTTCACATCAAACCCAGAAGAAAAGATGGAACTAAAATCACTTCCACAATCTTGGCTGTGGAATTATTCACCTTTGAACTATTCATCCCAGGAGAGACATTTGAACCGTTGGCGGACCGCATTTGGCCCCCGGGCCACATCTTTGAGAGCCCTGGTTTTAGGTGAATGCAATATTACCGTTATAGCAGTGCTGTATACCTATGTTACATATTGCCTGTATGGTGCAGCCCTAGCCCCCCCCCGCCCTTATTCTCATCCTTGTTTCCATCCCTGTCCTCATCCTCACCTTCGTCCCTGTCCTCATCCTCACCTTCGTCCCTGTCCTCATCCTCACCTTCGTCCCTGTTCTCGTCCTGTCCATAAATCCTTCCAGTCTCACATCTGTTTTGTTTTTTCCTGATTCTTGGGTGAATCATCTCCAGCTCAGCAGGACGTTAACGCCTCAGCAGCAGCGCAGCGTAAATCTGCACAAATTATGATAATAATCATGGAAACAGAGCGTAGTGTTGGTCACACGTCTTTACAAACACAAACTAATTCAGGAGGAGAAATGATGTGAGCGAACGGAGGAGAAGCGATTGTTTCTGCTGGTCTGTCCTGGGGTGGGGATGGGGGGGTCAACCCCTCGCCACATCCTGATGTTGGTGTCAGCGTCATGAAGCCTGTGAATATTCACTGAAACAATCCACTGGAAGGTTCAGTCCGTTTTTGAGTATTGATCTGGAGTTGATCAGAAAGAATAGAAGAATCTGAACTCTGACTGACGCTTAGAACATTTGAACCACTTCCTGTCAACTTCTTTAAACAGACTGTTAAATTATTTATTTTCTATATTATATTATATTATATTATATTATATTATATTATATTATATTATATTATATTATATTATATTATATTATATTATATTATATTATATTATATTATATTATATTATATTACATTATATTATATTATATTATATTATATTATATTATATTATATTATATATATTATATTATATTATATTATATTATATGAAATACTTTCTGTCATCATTTTAGTAACATGATCGTTATTTTCAATGATTAGCTCTGTTCTTCTTCTTATTATTATTATTATTATTATTAATAATAATAATAATAATAATATAAATAATAATAATAATAATAATAATAATAATAATATAATAATAATAATAATAATAATATAGATCTTTGGGCAGTTCAGGTTTCATTGAAACATGTTTATTTAAACATTTATTTGACACCTTTGACTCCAAATTCATTTGTGTTTAATTGTATTTCTTTACATATTTACTTTTCAGTCAATGGAGACCAATTATCAACTATATGATCCTGATGGGATATGAAGAGGAGGTGAAGGAGGAGGATGAGGAGGTGAGAAGAAGGATGAGTAAGTATCAGATCTGGGCTCAGGTATGAGGGCCTTCACTTGGGGCTAGAGGGTCTCAGGTCCTGGTCTGGGTTTGATGTACCTGGTCCTGGTCCTGGTCCTGGTCCTGGTCCTGGTCCTGGTCCTGGTCCTGGTCCTGGTCCTGGTTCCTGGTCCTGGTCCTGGTCCTGGTCCTGGTCCTGGTCCTGGTCTGTGGTCAGTGGTCAGTTGTGCGTCAGTCGATGGTGACATGAGGCGTCGGCTCGGCTCGTCCAATGAGAGGATGAGTGGGTGGGTGATCGCCATGGTGACGCCATGGTGTTGAACAGGAGGAGTTTGTTCTGCAGGAGCACAAGCGCACCTCCTCATCCTGGTGGTTCCAGTCTAAATGTGTCGTACAGCACCTCCTCCTTTCTCTGTGATGTTGGAGGAGCTGCTGTAAATCTGAGCTGAAAGGATCAGCCTCAGGGTGTGTGTGTGTGTGTGGGGGGGGGGTTGTTATGGGGTACTTATGGACATAGTTATGGTTTAATGTATGAGTGTGAGCAGCGGCCTTTCACCCCCCCCCCCCCCCCCCCCCCAAGGCGGGGCCCCTCCCCTCCCCCTCGGTGTGTGTGCTACGCTGCATTAGGGGCCGTTCAGGACCTTATTTATCATCATTCATCACGGAGCGGCCCCTCCCTCTGCATTCACAGCCCCTCCTTCTGCATTCACAGCCCATTATCATACAGTCAGAGTGTGCAGGGGCTTCAGGCAGCTTTATAAACCCCCCCTCGCCAGGGAAATGCAAACACAAAAGCAGTGACTATGATCCTGTCGTAACCACGCCACGTCCCCACAACGCATGTTAGGATGCAGAAAGTTTAGGCACATTTACTGTATGTGCTGTACACACACACACTCCTTTCCATGTCTCATGAGGACCATGTTTGTAATTATCATTTGTAGAAAGTAGCCATTACGTATTTTTACAAAAAATATATGATTTTTTTTTCAAAAATCGAAAAAGGTATAATAATAAATAAATAAAATGCCTTTTTAAAATTAAAAAATGTCAAAGAAAATATCTATAAAAATAAATTATATATATATATATATATATATATATACATACATATATATATATATATATATATATATATATATATATGTAATGTATATTTTCAAAATGTAAAAAAGAAACAAAAAAATAAACTTATAAAATTAAAACACATCTTTGAAAAGTACAACTTTCGCTGTGTACCTGTTTCACTCATGCTTTATGAGGACTTCCTAAAATTTTTTTACGTAGTTTAGGGCCACGTCATTTGCATATATACATTCATACTTCACAGAGATTTTACTAATGGGGACCTCCATTTACATTTAACCCTCATTGAGACCTGAATTTTAGTTCTAATAGTGTCAAACGTCCCCATGATGTGACTGTCTAAACATATCAATGTCCCCATAAAGATAGGAATACACACACACACACACATATATCAGTCCCTCCAGGATTTTCGGGCCTTTTTGGAGATTGTTTCGTCATAAAATGTCTGATATTGCATGAGCTTTTCCAAAAAATAGCGATGAAAGTTGTGATAATTTTGATCATAAAAAGGGAAAATTGAAACTTTTTTTGGAATATTTCAAATATTTAGTTACTGGAAAATTAATTCAAAGTCATTGTGATATGGTCCTTAAAACTACCTGGATGGAAAATAAATGATTAAAAAGATTATAAAAATACAACAAAATATTTTTTTCCAAATGCACCTGTTGGTTCAAAGGTTAAAGTTCATATGACCTCACAACACTATATGAAGTTATAAATTGCAATATCACGAAATCCTGGAGGGTCTGAATACATACTCACACAGAATGTGGACAGTTGGCTGGTGGCCAAAGGGTTGCTGGTGTGATTCCCTGTCCTGGTGGACAGTAGTTGTCTGCTGTGCCTTTGAGCAGGGCACATGTGTTTGGTCCAACAAATATCTGTTCTGCGTCTGCACATAAAATTGCTCCTCCTCTTCCTCCCTTCCTTCTCCTTTCCTTCTTCCTCCTCCCCTTACTGTCATTCTCTCTATTTTTCCTCATCCTCCCTTTCTTTTCCTCCTCTGCTTTTTCCTATTTTTCCTCCTCCACTTCCTCCACTTCCTCCCCTTTTTCCTCTTTTTCCTCCTCCACTTCCTCCCCTTTTTCCCCCTCCA
>CM035786.1:54939269-55001769 GCA_020466265.1 Siphamia tubifer
TGCTCTTCAGGAGAGGGGGGAGATAAACGCAGCAGACGGGGATGAAAGGATGTGGTGGCGCCGACACGGAGCAGAAATCTGCTCAAATCTTCTTGTTAAAGGAAAGAAAAACTCTGAGCCTGGACTGCGGCTCAGACTGTCTTCACCTTCCTCCACCCTCACTCACATCTGTTTCCACCTTTCCTTCCATTCCAAATATAATCATTAAGTGAATGACCCAGGTGGATTTGTTAGGGGGGTTGGGTGAGAGGGGGGGGGGCTTGTCAACTCCAAAAATACAGCGATTAATCCTCAGAAGTTTTAATTAATAAGCTGGATTTATGTCACTACCAGTCCCAGAGGAGGAGCAGGAGGAGGAGGTGTGTCAATACACTCTGTAAGAAGAGCAGGAGGAGGTGAGTCTGTGGGGGGGTGAAGGGGGGGTCAGATCACCAGGGACCCCCCAGGCCCACGACAAGAACCTGTGGTGAATATACAGCACTCATTAACAGCTGCAGAAGCAACAGCGCATCTATTAATGAACTGAAGAGGTGACGACGAGAGCTGAAATATACTGAGAGAGAGACAGGTGAGGAGACAGACAGACAGAAAATACAGGTGAAGAGACAAGCAGAAGAACAAGCAGACAGGTGAAGAGACAGATAGAAGGATAAGCAGACAGGTGAAGAGACAGAAAGAAGGACAAGCAGACAGGTGAAGAGACAGAAAGAAGGACAAGCAGACAGGTGAAGAGACAGACAGAAGGACAAGCAGACAGGTGAAGAGACAGACAGAAGGACAAGCAGACAGGTGAAGAGACAGACAGAAGGACAAGCAGACAGGTGAAGAGACAAACAGAAGAACAGACAGACAGGTGAAGAGACAAGCAGGAAAGACAGATGGGTGAAGAGGCAAGTAGAATTACAAACAGATGAATTAATAGACAGACAGGAGACAGACAGGTGAAGAGACAGACAGGTAGATGAAGTGTATGTGTTTAACAGTGGTTGGAGTTTCATTTGTATTTATAGCATTGGCCACTGTTCTGTCACAGAGTCAGAGCTTGTAAATAGTGTTAGAGTGGATAGTGTTAGAGTGAATAGTGATAGAGTGAATAGTGTTAGAGTGAATAGTGTTAGAGTGGATAGTGTTAGAGTGGATAGTGTTAGAGTGGATAGTGTTAGAGTGGATAGTGTTAGAGTGGATAGTGTTAGAGTGAATAGTGTTAGAGTGAATAGTGATAGAGTGGATAGTGTTAGAGTGAATAGTGTTAGAGTGGATAGTGATAGAGTGGATAGTGTTAGAGTGAATAGTGTTAGAGTGGATAATGTTAGAGTGGATAGTGATAGAGTGGATAGTGTTAGAGTGAATAGTGTTAGAGTGAATAGTGTTAGAGTGGATAGTGTTAGAGTGGATAGTGTTAGAGTGGATAGTGTTAGAGTGGATAGTGTTAGAGTGAATAGTGTTAGAGTGAATAGTGTTAGAGTGGATAGTGTTAGAGTGGATAGTGTTAGAGTGGATCATGTTAGAGTGGATAGTGTTAGAGTGGATAGTGTTAGAGTGAATAGTGATAGAGTGGATAGTGTTAGAGTGAATAGTGTTAGAGTGAATAGTGTTAGAGTGAATAGTGTTAGAGTGGATAGTGTTATAGTGGATAGTGTTAGAGTGGATAGTGTTAGAGTGAATAGTGTTAGAGTGAATAGTGATAGAGTGGATAGTGTTAGAGTGAATAGTGTTAGAGTGAATAGTGATAGAGTGGATAGTGTTAGAGTGAATAGTGTTAGAGTGGATAGTGTTAGAGTGGATAGTGTTAGAGTGGATAGTGTTAGAGTGGATAGTGTTAGAGTGGATAGTGTTAGAGTGGATAGTGTTAGGGTGAATAGTGTTAGAGTGAATAGTGTTAGAGTGGATAGTGTTAGAGTGGATAGTGTTAGAGTGGATCATGTTAGAGTGGATAGTGTTAGAGTGGATAATGTTAGAGTGGATAGTGATAGAGTGGATAGTGTTAGAGTGAATAGTGTTAGAGTGGATAGTGTTAGAGTGGATAGTGTTAGAGTGGATAATGTTAGAGTGGATAGTGATAGAGTGGATAGTGTTAGAGTGAATAGTGTTAGAGTGGATAGTGTTAGAGTGAATAGTGTTAGAGTGGATAGTGTTAGAGTGGATCATGTTAGAGTGGATAGTGTTAGAGTGAATAGTGTTAGAGTGGATAGTGTTAGAGTGGATAGTGTTAGAGTGAATAGTGTTAGAGTGGATAGTGTTAGAGTGGATAGTGTTAGAGTGAATAGTGTTAGAGTGAATAGTGATAGAGTGGATAGTGTTAGAGTGAATAGTGTTAGAGTGAATAGTGATAGAGTGAATAGTGTTAGAGTGAATAGTGTTAGAGTGGATAGTGTTAGAGTGGATAGTGTTAGAGTGGATAGTGTTAGAGTGGATAGTGTTAGAGTGAATAGTGTTAGAGTGAATAGTGATAGAGTGGATAGTGTTAGAGTGAATAGTGTTAGAGTGAATAGTGATAGAGTGGATAGTGTTAGAGTGAATAGTGTTAGAGTGGATAGTGTTAGAGTGGATAGTGTTAGAGTGGATAGTGTTAGAGTGGATAGTGTTAGAGTGGATAGTGTTAGAGTGAATAGTGTTAGAGTGAATAGCGTTAGAGTGGATAGTGTTAGAGTGGATAGTGTTAGAGTGGATCATGTTAGAGTGGATAGTGTTAGAGTGGATAATGTTAGAGTGGATAGTGATAGAGTGGATAGTGTTAGAGTGAATAGTGTTAGAGTGAATAGTGATAGAGTGGATAGTGTTAGAGTGAATAGTGTTAGAGTGGATAGTGTTAGAGTGGATAGTGTTAGAGTGAATAGTGTTAGAGTGAATAGTGATAGAGTGGATAGTGTTAGAGTGAATAGTGTTAGAGTGAATAGTGATAGAGTGAATAGTGTTAGAGTGAATAGTGTTAGAGTGGATAGTGTTAGAGTGGATAGTGTTAGAGTGGATAGTGTTAGAGTGGATAGTGTTAGAGTGAATAGTGTTAGAGTGAATAGTGATAGAGTGGATAGTGTTAGAGTGAATAGTGTTAGAGTGAATAGTGATAGAGTGGATAGTGTTAGAGTGAATAGTGTTAGAGTGGATAGTGTTAGAGTGGATAGTGTTAGAGTGGATAGTGTTAGAGTGGATAGTGTTAGAGTGGATAGTGTTAGAGTGAATAGTGTTAGAGTGAATAGTGTTAGAGTGGATAGTGTTAGAGTGGATAGTGTTAGAGTGGATCATGTTAGAGTGGATAGTGTTAGAGTGGATAATGTTAGAGTGGATAGTGATAGAGTGGATAGTGTTAGAGTGAATAGTGTTAGAGTGGATAGTGTTAGAGTGGATAGTGTTAGAGTGGATAATGTTAGAGTGGATAGTGATAGAGTGGATAGTGTTAGAGTGGATAGTGTTAGAGTGGATAGTGTTAGAGTGGATAGTGTTAGAGTGGATAGTGTTAGAGTGAATAGTG
This sequence comes from Siphamia tubifer, assembly GCA_020466265.1. Classification (NCBI taxonomy): domain Eukaryota; kingdom Metazoa; phylum Chordata; class Actinopteri; order Kurtiformes; family Apogonidae; genus Siphamia; species Siphamia tubifer. The sequence goes on from CM035786.1 coordinate 54,942,739, forward strand.
TTAGAGTGGATAGTGTTAGAGTGGATAGTGTTAGAGTGGATCATGTTAGAGTGGATAGTGTTAGAGTGGATAATGTTAGAGTGGATAGTGATAGAGTGGATAGTGTTAGAGTGAATAGTGTTAGAGCGGATAGTGTTAGAGTGGATAGTGTTAGAGTGGATAGTGTTAGAGTGGATAGTGTTAGAGTGAATAGTGTTAGAGTGGATAGTGTTAGAGTGGATAGTGTTAGAGTGGATAGTGTTAGAGTGAATAGTGTTAGAGTGGATAGTGTTAGAGTGGATCATGTTAGAGTGAATAGTGTTAGAGTGGATAGTGTTAGAGTGGATAGTGTTAGAGTGGATAGTGTTAGAGTGAATAGTGATAGAGTGGATAGTGTTAGAGTGAATAGTGTTAGAGCGGATAGTGTTAGAGTGGATAGTGTTACAGTGGATAGTGATAGAGTGGATAGTGTTAGAGTGAATAGTGTTAGAGCGGATAGTGTTAGAGTGGATAGTGTTAGAGTGGATAGTGTTAGAGTGGATAGTGTTAGAGTGGATAGTGTTAGAGTGGATAGTGCTAATTTGGTAAACTGGTTCAGTACTGTGCCTCTCTGTGTAAACATCCAAACCATGTTGACAAAAACTTTCCTTTTTACCGTTTTCCCATTGATGGAAAAAGTGGCTGAAGTTGATGCTGTCAGTTGAATCTGACATCATGATCAATAACCGTTTAATGCAAGCTAGCTGACGTTAACGTTAGGTGCTAGCCCTTTTCTGCTAAACATACATATGTACTCATTTGCGAGTCGTCAGCAAAATAAATGACAAAGTTTTATTTATGTTGTAACAGTTGATTCAGGATAAAGCCTTAAAAATATTTTCTGCATTTATTTTTAAGCCCCTTATCGGGCTAAAGTGGTCGGCCACTGGGAAGCGAGTTTGTTTATGGAACCAGCTGACAGATCAGCTAATGCCACCATGTCGTTAGCTGCAGGAAAGTAGTCAGCTCCCACGGTTGTTTAACGATAAACCGAATATTTCCCTGTTTTTAACAAACCACCTGTCATAACACTGACACTAGCTATGATTCTATTACAGTTTTTCACAAGACAATAGCGATATTCCCAAAATTTCAACAAAGTATATTTGTGCTTTGAACGTGTTTCCATTGATGGTTATTCTAGACAGGAGTGTCCCTCCAGATTCCACTGCTGGAAGATGGACCTTTCCATGTGGTTATCATGCTGCATTCCTCTGCTGTTCGCTGTTTCTAAAATGACATTATTATTTTTCTACTGAATTATTTTCAGAAAAGTCTCCGTGTCCTCCTCTGTCCAAGTGTAATCACACCATTTTCAGTCCCAGTGAAGTGATCATGTGACCATGTACTGTGTCGTACATCCAGACATGTGGGTCATTTTCATAATATTGTGTTTGTTTTATTTGTCACTTTCACCTTCAGCTGTATTTGTTGATGGACGTTTGGTGGGGTGTAGATCTGGGGACGATTGCCTTTGTTGGCTTTTCGTGATCTGCCTGGGATGCGCGGGGCGTTCGACATTGGAGTGGGCGATGGCACGGCTCGCGGACATCTTTTCAGGGTGTTTTTTTTCCACGGGTTTAGGGGGTTCGTGGGGTTTCGCTGGCATGTCTTTTGTTCATGCTGGTGAAGTGATGGCTGCCTCCTCCTTTTTTTGTCATCCCCTGTTTCACTTCTGTTGATAACCCAGCCTACCTCTTTTTTTTCATTCACAATGGGAGTCACCTTCTTTGGGCTTATGGTGGTGGCGCTGGAACCAGGGGGGACTCGCAGGACAGAGGTGGCTCTGTCCTTTACATGTGTAGAACTCTATGATAAATGAGGGTCAAAGGGTAATGAAAAGGATCATGGGTAGCTACCTCATAGCAGTACGTACATGACATATTTATGTACATTACGTAGTTATGTACAGTACGTACAGTGATGTACATCGTATTTATGTCTCGAGGGTTTCGGTTTTCTTTTGTATTCAGACACCAAAAATTTAGGTAAAAGTTTTTAGTTAGTTGGATTATTTGTTACCTGGGTCTTTTGTAAGTAGAGGTACCACTGTATTACAATATCAAAATGTCTGAAAAACCACCTCATGAAAGCGTAAAAACTTTTTTCCGATATTTGAGAGTTTTTTTTTTCTTTGAAATTCAGGTGTTGCCATCACCAGGTTTTTATAGCGCTATTTACATTTGCAAATTTCCTAGGGAAATAGATAAGCAGCTACTAACAACGGTTGGAGTTGTAGGAGTTTAGTCCCTTTTTAACAGACTTTGGGGTGAAATAAGAAGTCCCCCTGAAAAATGCGAATGGTTCCTTAACTGTAGACATTGTTGACAGGCGACCTGACGTCACCCACTCACTTCCTACATAGGGAAATAAATATAGTGCGCTACATAATGAACTCAATTGAAAACTTTTCAGAAGCTATGACGGTGCTGTTTAAATGTGCCATCACATAATTGTTTAATTTTACTGTCTGTGCAATAAAATAAAAAAAATCTTTAATAAACTTGGCTCATGAAATGTTTTGCTGTTATTAACTGTTGGGTTGAATCACCCTTCAGCCCTACCCCTTACCCCTTCCCTTTCATTTTGTGCGTCTACGTGTAGGGATAGGGGTGTCTCAAGTCAATTTCCAGACTCCAAACGGAGGGGTACAAGAATTTTCCGAGAAGACAATGTGAATAATTTTAAAATGTATGGCATCTACAAAAGAAGTACACAAATGTAGTATTTTTAATGAATTATTTTTAAGTTTGACATTGTCGCTGGTAGAGTGGGTCGCCCAATGACCGAGAGGTTGGTGGTTCGCGTCCCGGCTCTGGCTGTCCACACGTCGAAGTGTCCTTGGGCAAGACACTGAACCCTGACTTAGGCCCCCAGTAGGACTAACCTTAGACCTTAGAAACCTACTGGTGTATGTGTGTGTGTGTGTGTGTGAATGGGTGAATGTGAAGCGCTTTGAGCACCATGAAGGTGGAAAAGAACTATATAAATGCAGACCATTTCTCTGATTCGTCAGATATTGGTAAAAATATGGTCATATCCAGGAGAACGCCACAACTACAGCAGCAGACATGTTAGTTTACTTCTGGCTAAAGCCGTGTTTTGGTTACGTAACAACTGGTGGAGTGAACTGATGATGTTGGTGGATGTTGAAGGGGTGTCCCAATTCATAGGCCTACCCATTATAGCTCTGTTTGAAGGGGTAGGGGTAGGGGGTGAAATGGGATTCAGCCTTAACCCTTGTGCGGTCCTTCGTAAAAGGCACACTGGCTGTGTCCTACAATCGGGTCTTAAAAACCCAGATTCCAAAGTTCAGTTCCATAGACTCATCACCCCACCCCCTAAGGATATATTACTGTTTTCAGTAGTAAGCAATGGCATCCTACAGTACGTATAAAAAGGTACATTTGTGAGCCACCGGGTCTCTTTGACCCGAAGGACCGCACAAGGGTTAAACAACTGTCTTCTGGAGCCTGTCATCCAACAGACAGACTGAACGTTTACCATTAACTGAACAGCTCCTGTAGCTCTGCTGTTATGTCATCCAATCTTAATCTGTCCATGTTTCTTTTAACCATAAATATCCCGTCCTTCAGCCACTTTTCGATTTGCGCAATGCATGATGGGATATTGTGCTTTGGTTAGTGACCATCGATATCCACTACATTACATGGTGGATTGTGGGATACATTGAGTGACTATATAGTGATTATAAACAGTTCACTAAGGATTCGGACACCCCTACAAAATGGCGTAGTCCCTACAGACTAGGCTACAGACTGCACTAGAGTTTAGTGCACTTAGGAAGTGATTTCAGTCACTTCCTAACCCCAAGCCTCATCACGCTATCTCTATTCCTTCCATGTATGTACTTCATAGTCAGGGGAGGCGGGGCTAAAAGGTTGTCTTTCAAATCCCTCTGTATAGAATAGGACGGTACTTCAACCAATCAGCAGAATCTTTAGGATGACGTAGTTAGAGCGCTGGAAAGTTGACGGAGGAGAAATTTAGGAATGACTAAACAAAATGGTTAGGGTTAGGGTTATGGAGCTGAACGACTGTTGTTGCTTTTGTAAAAAGTATTTAAAGATTGCTGACGTTTTCTCACATTCTTCACTCATCTTTGATAAAAGGAAATCTACACCCGTTGTTGTTCTTCTTCTATGGTTGTTTTCACTTGTTTCCCTCCAAATCATTGTAGCGTCACTTCGTTACACCCGCCCTCTGACTCTATACTTAACCAGTTTCAGGGAAATCTAGCCAAGAGTTCCATTGAGCATAACTAAACTACAACGGTAGCACATGAGATTTGCTGGTGGTCTAGCACAGCTGGGCTAGAGGTTTGGGTCTGTAATGTCACACTTGCCATCTCAATCGACTTGACTCCATGTTTTGTCCTCACATGTGGATGTGTTTGACCTCTGACCTCTGGGTTGGTTTTCTAAAATGAATAGATTTACTGCATATTCAGGGTTTATCACATGTATATAAGTTTAACTGAAAGAAATGTTAAGAGGATGTGTTATTCCCTGTGTGCTTGTATGCACAGGGGTATATTGTTTGGATTTATTATAACTTCTGACTCATACAAAAAACTTTGGGCGACCCGCACCGCTGTAAATAGACCCAAAATTTTGATGCTAAAATGTACGGACCAATCTCAAGAGATGTGCTATCTATCAGGATTGACATTCCCATCCACAGATTTTGTATAAAATGCAAAAAACCAGTCAAAAATGCCCATCTAAAATGAATTGGGCCATGTGTACGTGGCTATAACTCCCAGCATTTTGCAGTAAATCGGAAAAAATCTTCATATTGGTCCAGAGATTACACACGTCTCATAATTCTGATATGTTTTATGGAATTCACATTATTACGCCAAATAAAACCCCATTCATTCTTATTGGAAGAACAAAAAAATTCCCTTTTTTGCCAACGTTACTGCTTCGTTATACGTTGTTGCACAGACTTAATTTAAACTTTAAAACACAGACATTTTTGTCCATGACCTTGGATGGAGTGGACCAAACCTCTTCTCCTCTCATGAGGGTGTGATTTACGGTTGTCGATAGAGAACTCAGTAAATCCACCCTGAAAAGACCAAAATCTGACTTTTTATCAGTGGGTGATGTCATCGCTAGAGCACGAGAGAAGAAAAAATTAACCTGAAAAATGTCTGAATGTCTGTGTGTGCGTTTGCGTGTGCAACTCCAGGCCGGTTTCCCAGGAAACGGGGAAAGATGGGAGGGGCTTTAATAGAACTGACAAACACTGACAAACAGATTCCGCAAATGGAGTGAACAGCAGATATTTCTTCCTTTCATCACTACAGTGATCTGACAAAAGACAAACACATGGTTACATGTCCTTCAACTGATGGATGGAAGTTTTTACTGTTAACATTTATGAAATCATGTTTGAACCACAGTCATGACCTTCACTACAATACATTAAAGGGTTAGGGTTAGTCTAGTCTAAGGTTAGTCTAGTCTAAGGTTAGTCTAGTCTAAGGTTAGTCTAGTCTAGGGTTAGTCTAGTCTAGGGTTAGTCTACTCTAGAGTTAGTCTAGTCTAAGGTTAGTCTAGTCTAGGGTTAGTCTAGTCTAGGGTCAGTCTAGTCTAGAGTTAGTCTAGTCTAGGGTTAGTCTAGTCTAGAGTTAGTCTAGTCTAGAGTTAGTCTAGTCTAGGGTTAGTCTAGTCTAAGGTTAGTCTAGTCTAGGGTTAGTCTAGTCTAGGATTAGTCTAGTCTAGGGTTAGTCTAGTCTAGAGTTAGTCTAGTCTAGGGTTAGTCTAGTCTAAGGTTAGTCTAGTCTAGGGTTAGTCTAGTCTAAGGTTAGTCTAGTCTAGGGTTAGTGTAGTCTAAGGTTAGTCTAGTCTAGGGTTAGTCTAGTCTAGAGTTAGTCTAGTCTAGTCTAGAATTAGTCTAGTCTAGGGTTAGTCTAGTCTAGAATTAGTCTAGTCTAGAGTTAGTCTAGGCTAGGGTTAGTCTAGTCTAAGGTTAGTCTAGTCTAGGGTTAGTGTAGTCTAAAGTTAGTCTAGTCTAGGGTTTGTCTAGTCTAGAGTTAGTCTAGTCGCGAGTTAGTCTAGTCTAGGGTTAGTCTAGTCTAAGGTTAGTCTAGTCTAGGGTTAGTCTAGTCTAGAATTAGTCTAGTCTAGGGTTAGTCTAGTCTAGAGTTAGTCTAGTCTAGAGTTAGTCTAGTCTAGGGTTAGTCTAGTCTAGGGTTAGTCTAGTCTAGAGTTAGTCTAGTCTAGAGTTAGTCTAGTCTAGGGTTAGTCTAGTCTAGAGTTAGTCCAGTCGCGAGTTAGTCTAGTCTAGGGTTAGTCTAGTCTAAGGTTAGTCTAGTCTAGAGTTAGTCTAGTTTAGAGTTAGTCTAGTCTAGGGTTAGTCTAGTTTCGGGTTAGTCTAGTCTAGAGTTAGTCTAGTCTAGAGTTAGTCTAGTCTAGGGTTAGTCTAGTCTAGGGTTAGTCTAGTCTAGGGTTAGTCTAGTCTAGAGTTAGTCTAGTCTAGAGTTAGTCTAGTCTAGGGTTAGTCTAGTCTAGGGTTAGTCTTTAGTGGATCAGACTGACAGAACAGGTCCAGTTCTCATGGATCCAGGTTCTTTTGCTGACCACTGCATTCACATTAATGAATGTAGGATCTGAGGGATGTTAATTAATTTAATTATGTGGACTGGGGAGAGGGGGGGGGGCAGTTTGGTGAATGGTAGTTTTTATGGGGGGGGCTACTGCAGCACAAGATGAATAGGTCCACTGGCTTCAGGCTCCTCAGCGTGGACAAAATATACGACACAGGAGAACACAAAGTCAATGAGGTTTTAATTCAGGACCCTGGAAACACACACACATACGAACACACATACTAACACACACATACATACTCGTTTACATGTCTCATGAAGACCAAGTTTGGAATCAAGCTGACATTAGGTATTATTTTAGGAAATTAAATTTAAAAATATTAATAATACAAATGAAAAAATTTAATTGAATAAAACCAAGTAAAATAAAGAAATAATATATAATAATTTAAAAATAAAGAAAAGAAAAAGAATATTTAAAAATGAAAAATAAAAAATACATAAAATATTTTTTTAAATAAAATTTTTAAAAATTATAAAACTTTGAAAATTAAATACAATTGTTTAATTTTAAATTAATGACTAAATAAATTTTTTTTAAATAATAAATAAAATATAATAATATTTAAAATAAATGAATTAGAAAATTTAATAACTTTTAAAAATACACAAAATTAAATACATTTTTCTTTTAAGTAAACACATCTTAAAATTTTAAAAAAATACATGTTTCACTTTGTACCTGTTTCCCTCATGCTTTATGAGGACTTCCGGGAAAAAAAACTAATTAATGTATTTATTGGGCCACATCATTTCTATTTTACTAGTGGGGACCTTTATTTATATTTAACCCTCGTGGGGACCTGAATTTTGGTCCCCATAGTGTCAGAGGTCCCCATGGTGGGACTGTGTAAACATATCAATGTCCCCATAAAAATAGGAATACAAACACACACAGTGAGGCGTTCACTGCCTCCGTCATAATGTAAATGTAATCATCGTCTGCGGTTTATTTGGCAGTGATTTCCTCTGTTGTCTGTGTGTTTTCATAGAGGGTGAGCTGTGTGTGTGTGCGTGTGTGTGTGTGCGTGTGTGTGTGTGCGTGTGTGTGTGTGCGTGTGTGTGTGTGTGTGTGTGTGTGTGTGTGCGTGTGTGTGTGTGTGTGTGTGTGTGTGTGTGTGTGTGTGTGTGTGTGTGTGTGTGTGTGTGTGTGTGTGTGTGCGTGTGTGTGTGTGTGTGTGTGTGTGTGTGTGCGTGTGTGTGTGTGCGTGTGTGTGTGTGTGTGTGTGCGTGTGTGTGTGTGTGTGTGTGTGCGTGTGTGTGTGCGTGTGTGTGTGTGCGTGTGTGTGTGTGTGTGTGTGTGCGTGTGTGTGTGCGCGTGTGTGTGTGTGTGTGTGCGTGTGCGTGTTTGGAGGGGGGGTTAAGAATGGACTCAGACTAATTGTATTAACTGGAGGAGGAGCTCATGATTCTGACCCCAAACTGTTTATGAACCACAGATCAATGATGCAGCATCTGACTGACACACTATGGTACTACAGAGTACACACAGTACTACAGAGTACACACAGTACTACAGAGTACACACAGTACTACAGGGTACACACAGTACTACAGGGTACACAAAGTACTACAGAGTACACACAGTACTACAGGGTACTACAAGGTACTACAGGGTACACACAGTACTACAGGGTACACATAGTACTACAGGGTACTACAAGGTACTACAGGGTACACACAGTACTACAGGGTACACACAGTACTACAGGGTACTACAGATTACACACAGTACTACAGAGTACACACAGTACTACAGAGTACACACAGTACTACAGGGTACACACAGTACTACAGGGTACACAAAGTACTACAGAGTACACACAGTACTACAGGGTACTACAAGGTACTACAGGGTACACACGGTACTACAGGGTACACATAGTACTACAGGGTACTACAAGGTACTACAGGGTACACACAGTACTACAGGGCACACACAGTACTACAGAGTACACACTACTACAGAGTACACACAGTACCACAGAGTACACATAGTACTACAGGGTACACACAGTACTACAGGGTACTACAGATTACACACAGTACTACAGAGTACACACAGTACTACAGAGTACACACAGTACTACAGGGTACACACAGTACTACAGGGTACACAAAGTACTACAGAGTACACACAGTACTACAGGGTACTACAAGGTACTACAGGGTACACACAGTACTACAGGGTACACATAGTACTACAGGGTACTACAAGGTACTACAGGGTACACACAGTACTATAGGGCACACACAGTCCTACAGAGTACACACTACTACAGAGTACACACAGTACTACAGAGTACACACAGTACTACAGAGTACACACAGTACTACAGGGTACTACAAGGTACTACAGGGCACACACAGTACTACAGGGTACACATAGTACTACAGGGTACTACAAGGTACTACAGGGTACACACAGTACTACAGGGTACACACAGTACTACAGAGTACACACTACTACAGAGTACACACAGTACTACAGAGTACACACAATACTACAGGGTACACACAGTACTACAGGGTACACAAAGTACCACAGAGTACACACAGTACTACAGGGTACTACAAGGTACTACAGGGTACACACAGTACTACAGGGTACACATAGTACTACAGGGTACTACAAGGTACTACAGGGTGAACACAGTACTACAGGGTACACACAGTACTACAGAGTACACACAGTACTACAGGGTACACACAGTACTACAGGGTACACACAGTACTACAGGGTACACAAAGTACTACAGAGTACACACAGTACTACAGGGTACACACAGTACTACAGGGTACACACAGTACTACAGAGTACACACAGTACTACAGGGTACACACAGTACTACAGGGTACACACAGTTCTACAGAGTACAGACAGTACTACAGAGTACACAGGGTATTATTATCTATTCTGAGAATGTAAAGAGTATAAAGTATATATACTTATACAAAAATGTAGGGAGTAAAAGTAAAAAAGTTGCCAGAAACATAAATACTCCAGTAAAGTACAGATACCTAAGAACTGTACTTGTACTTAGTTACTTCCACCTCTGGTAAAAAGTATTAAAACTAAAATAATGAGGCTGTTTTTGAAGTATTGGGGGAGTATAAAGTACTAATATTTAGTATGTTAAGTACTAAAAGGCTGTTGTTCTCAGTTAAAATGATTAAAGACAGAAAAGAAATAACTGAAGTAAAAACACAACATATAACGACAATAAGATACAGTAAAATGTTTTATTTTATTTAGTATCAGAAGTGTTTCTTGTTTCCAGTTAAAGTCAGTGTTTGTGGATAAAGTTATGAACATGTGCTGTTCTTCCCTCTGTGTGTGAGCCTGAATGTGATTGGCCGGTGTGAACATGGTCCCGCCCACCTCATTAGCGTCTTTTCTGTAAATGACTGTAAAACAGGACGACTAAAGCGACGTGGCTTTTACTGCACGTCTGTCCACACTGATATGACCCCCCCCCCCCACCCCCCCTCACCTCCTCTGACATTTGGTTTCATTTTTAATCGCTCACAGCTCATTATGGCACTTAAGGGTTTCTTCTGCCTGTTTTTAATGGTGCTCTAGTGTCGCCGTGGTGACACTTTTTATTTTATTTGGTGATCTGTCCAACTGGATTTACTGTCACACACACACTGGGAAAAAAACAGCTGTTAATGTCTTCATTTAGGGCTGGGGCTGTGACACCCCCCAGAACTTAGACTGATGTGATAGAGCTATAATGATGTTCCTGTTGATGACCTCAAGAGGCAGACACTGTCCCGCTACTGATGTGGTCTAATGAAAAGTTCAGAATAGTCCAGGGCATTATGTATTTCAGTGGGCTTTTTGGGGGGGGATTTGGTAAACTATATATTTTTGGACAGGTTATGGCGTATAGAATCAGAAAATCAATGTTTGCATTTGCGCAGATGTCGACAGTATATAGCCGCCATATTGCTTCATTAAAAATGGCCACCGTAAAGCCTCTGAATATGTTAAAATAGTGGTTTTAACTTCTAAACCCATGTTTTCAGGGTCAGGGAATCCAATGGTGTTAGTTACAAAACATGATAGCCGACCCACATTAACCCTAGAGTCGTAAGTTGGTGAAAAATGACCTGGTTTTGGTTGTTTTCTTGACATTTTATTTAAAAAAAACAGTTGTTTGCATGTGATATGACATTTTCCAATAAAACTACTTTCTTTGAAATGCATCCAATTGCAGATGTTCAGATAACTCAACTAATAACTAGTACCATTGGATTCTTTGATTCCAGGGATGGCTGATAATAGAATTTTTATATTTTATTATTAATCATGATAATTTTTACAGGAAATAAACAAAGGGTTTCTTTTTCTTCTGTTGTTTTTGGCAAAAAGAAAACATCCAGAGAGCATATGTATTGCCGCCACCCCCAACCCCCCCCTTTTTTTTTTAAGTTTCATTAATAGGTTTGCTCTGCCTTATCTGGAATCAGACAATGAGCAGCAGTGCGCAATACTCATTGACTCCATGACTCAGAGTGAGAAGTGCTGCCCAGATGTTTTCCAAACACAAATCAGGTTTCTAAAAAAAGAAAAAAGAAGGTCAGGAGAGGGATAGAAAAGTTCAACAGCATCTTAAAAACTACTTCACAAAGGAAGATCGGTGTGTTCTGTTAATGTAGGGGTGGAAATTAGCCTGTTAGCTCAGGACACAGGTGAGTCACTGCAGATCCTGTTGTCTATGGCTCCTTATGCAGATATTACTGAGAGAGTTGACCGTCCCCCCGGGGGGGGGGGGGGGGGGGGGGGGTTATGAACAGACTTAGTATGTAAGATATGTGTAAGAAATTACATATGCAGATGAGAGAGTGGTGATAGGACTCTATTATCATTTTAAAGTTTTCTTTAAAAATCTAATCTTTTCTGAATGTTTCCAGTCATTATTTCTGGATTCTTTCTGTTTTTTGGTAAATTTCACCCCTTTTTTCTTCTTCCTCCATCAGCTCTTGGTTGGTGACAGACGGCTGTTTTTGTTTGCTTTGGGTCCATCCTCTGACAGCAGCGTCACCGTGGAAACGACCAGTCACCACAGCCTGGGAGTCTCCGTGGCGACAGGGCTGGCCCGTCCGGGACAGCGGTTGTCATAACGACGCAGCGTCCCGGCAGAGCTGTGCAGTCAGACAGGTGAAGAGCGGGATCATTAAAACGCCTCCTTTGTCTGCGCGGCGGCAGGATGTTGTTGTGTTTGGCGTTTTGTTGATCTGTTTTGAATGCGATCCAGCTGCAGTGCATGATGGGATGCGGCGCTGCTGTCCTGTCGTTAAATGGCGTTTGGTTTGACAGCTGCTGCTGCTGTTTTATTCATCACAAGCCTGAGCTTTAAAGCAGACAAAGCGGCTGGTGTGGATGGGCCCATTAGCCTTTTGTTTCTGAGGCTTTACCTGCGATGCCTTCACTGACATGCACATTCATCTGTAAAATACAGCTTCAGTTGGTTTACAGTTAATCTGATGGAACATGCGATGGTTTCACTGACTTCATGTTGTTCACAAGTTTATCTGAGCTATCAGTGCATCTGCGAACATGTGACAACATGTCCTTCAAACCTTTGACCTTGGCCTCATATCAAAACACAACCAATTGTTCAGAGGTGTGTACTTGTCATTGTTTATTGTTGTGTGTACTGTTGTGTGTATTTTTATATGTACTATTGTGTGTATCATTCTGCGTACCATTGTGTGTACTGTGTGTACAGTTGTGTGTATTCTATATACAGTTATGTGTACTTGTAGATTCAGATTCATGATTATTGTCCCTGAGGGGAAATTCATTTTCAGTTCTGTTCCAAACACAAAACACCAACACATGTCTAACACCATAAAATACATGGATATATATACATACATACACACACATACACACACATATATATATATATATATATATATATATATATATATATACACCCCCACACACACAGTCATACCTCAACTTACGAAAAACCCATCTAATGAATAATCCAAATTAGGAAAAACATTAATGTAAATTTTTCATCTCTGAATATGAAAGAAAATTCCATTTGAGAAACTAAACCAAAACCCCTGACACTTAAATACAGTACTGGACGTAATATACGTAAATACGTATCATCCCATTGGCTATGAAGGAGCTACCCATGATGCTTTTGGTGACCTTTGACCCTCATTCATCACAGTTCCAACTGGTGTAAAGGACAGAGTTACTGTTGTTTGGTGAGTTTTTCTCAGTGTGTTTATTTAAACTTTATCACAGTACGTATTCATTATTCATCATGAGCCCAAAGAAAGTGATTCCTGGTGCGAATGAAAAGAAGAAGCGACTGCGTTATCGATAGAAGTGAAGCAGGAGATGATTAAAAAAAAAAAAAGGTGGCAGCCATCATTACATCATCACCAATAAAAGACATGCTGGACACATTTCATTAACTTTTGGAATTTGTGGGAAAAAAACATCCCAAAAAATGTTTGCAGTCGTGCTATCGCCCACTTTAACGATGTATGCCTTGCGCATTATAGGAAGATTATGAAAAGTGGTCAACGTCAGTCATCTTTGGATCAATATTTCACCAAACGTTCCGTCAACAAACATTGTTGAAGGTGAAAGTGACAATTAGAACAAACACAATAATATGAAAATGACCCACATGTCTGGTATGAAAATGACCCACATGTCTGGTATGAAAATAACCCACATGTCTGGTATGAAAATAACCCACATGTCTGGTATGAAAATGACCCACATGTCTGGTATGAAAATAACCCACATGTCTGGTATGAAAATGACCCACATGTCTGGTATGAAAATGACCCACATGTCTGGTATGAAAATGACCCACATGTCTGGTATGAAAATGACCCACATGTCTGGTATGAAAATGATCCACATGTCTGGTATGAAAATAACCCACATGTCTGGTATGAAAATAACCCACATGTCTGGTATGAAAATGACCCACATGTCTGGTATGAAAATAACCCACATGTCTGGTATGAAAATGACCCACATGTCTGGTATGAAAATGACCCACATGTCTGGTATGAAAATGACCCACGTCTGGTATGAAAATGACCCACATGTCTGGTATGAAAATGACCCACATGTCTGGTATGAAAATGACCCACATGTCTGGTATGAAAATAACCCACATGTCTGGTATGAAAATGACCCACATGTCTGGTATGAAAATGACCCACATGTCTGGTATGAAAATGACCCACATGTCTGGTATGAAAATGACCCACATGTCTGGTATGAAAATGACCCACATGTCTGGTATGAAAATAACCCACATGTCTGGTATGAAAATGACCCACATGTCTGGTATGAAAATGACCCACATGTCTGGTATGAAAATGACCCACATGTCTGGTCTGAAAATGACCCACATGTCTGGTCTGAAAATGACCCACATGTCTGGTCTGAAAATGACCCACATGTCTGGTATGAAAATGACCCACGTCTGGTATGAAAATGACCCACATGACTGGTATGAAAATGACCCACATGTCTGGTATGAAAATGACCCACATGTCTGGTTCATTTGAATGGTTTAATGGTTAATATTCAGTCAGTGAAGACACATTTACCCACATCTAAAATATAAATCTACATTTTCTTTGACTTTTAACACATATTTAATACCAAATGGGAAAATTTCTATAATTTTTAAAGGATAGGAGGGGTCGTATTTGGGGCCTTGGAACAAATCAGGGCTTCTATTTACTTTTTCTGAGTCATTTGTTTCTCTGTTGTTTTCTATGAGTGGTAAATCCATCCAGTGGAGGGGACACACCTGCAGCATGTGTTGGTAACACTGGGCGACCCATCAGATTCCAAAAGGAATGACACCTTAAGATGTTGGAAAATGTTTTTTTTTTTACTTTTTAAAAGGAATTTGTTATTTTTAATTTCAACATTTGGGTAAACATTTAAGAATATATCATTTAACTTACTGGTACCAAACAGCACTTTGAATTATTTGCCGTTTCCATTTTTATATTGAAAATGTTTTTGGTTTAATAAACACCATACTGAGGAAGAAAATAGTTTTGCATTTCGTTTCCATACTGAACCGAACCGTGACTTCAAAACCGAGGTGCGTACCGAACGGTGACTTTTGTGAACCGTTGCACCCAAAAACAACCGATGACATCTAGCGCCTGCTGTTCATATGTGTGATGACAGAAGTAGGTTGTTCTGCAGGACTGTTGTCTGAACCGACAACCAGAGGGGAGAAGGGTGAAGTGTGAGTGTAGTGGGTGCTGGGGGTCATGGGCTAGTTCCGGATGATGGCGGTATTAATGTGGGCTGGAAGACTGGGGGTTGAAAGGCCAATTATTTTTGAGCAGGTATGAGTGACACTAAGAAATGTATTTTTCATTTCAATTCAATTTTCAATTCAATTTTATTTATAAAGCCCTAAATCACAACAAAGTCGTCTCAGAGGGCTTTACAAAAACATAATCAACTACAGAAATACATGAAAAGTCCCAGGCATCCCCTGTCCTTAGACCCTCCCCCTGTCCTTAGACCCTCCCCCTGTCCTTAGACCCTCCCCCTGTCCTTAGACCCTCCCCCTGTCCTTAGACCCTCCTTCTCGGCAAGAAAAACCTTCCAAACCCAGTGGGAAAAAGAAGAAATCTTGAGGAGAACCACATTGAAGGACAGATCCACTCCCATGGACGGACAGGCTATAGATGAACGTCCATTTATAAATTAAGGAGGGGGGGCTGGTCCAGACAGGCAGGGGCGGTGGTCCGGGGTCACAGGTCGGCACAGGCGAGATACTGCAGATCCTGTCGTCCATGGCTCCCGTGCAGACACTGTCAGGAAAACCACCACTCCCCCCAGGGGGGGGGGGGGGACGACACCAGGTGACTGGTGTACAGAAGGGTGAATACAGTGTCCACAGTAGTGTAGCTTTTCTCCAGGTGTTTAAAGGTATGGTAGAAGATCTTGGAAAATGGTTTCTGCAGCTAAATTTTGAAAGTATACATGCGTTTTTGTCAGCCCACCCCTCGAAACCACGCCTTCAAAAATACATCAATGCTCATGCTGTCGTCTGGAGCGATCACCAGCAATTATCATCGTAAATAACAAAACAATAAATGACATTTATCAGTTTGTGTCACAGGAAGCTTAGCTAACAAAAGGTTTAGAAGCATGAAATAAACACCATGAAAACTAATGGATAAGGACAATAGTTTATGTTGTTACACCAGCAGTTTACACACACTGTTGTAACTGAGCAGAACCTGCTGGAACATTCTGTTTGGTCAATATCTGACATTTTCTCACTGACAGAGTGAATACCATACCTATAAGACATTAGTATGTCCAAATATTATAGAATCATAACGGTATCATCATAACTATAGAGTAGACACATGGTCACCTTAGCATGGGTTTGAACCCCTTTTCCTTTTCCAGTTGATGCCAGCGCTGGAAAGTCGTAGTGATTCCCACCCTTGTCCTCTTCTGTTCTTCGTCAGCTTCCTCATGGCCGTAGCTTTTTCAAACACAGTTTTTACTTTGGTTTTGCTGTCGGTTGTCGTCTTTTCCATATCTGTTTATGTGAACACGCAGGAGGACTGATATTTGATGGACGTATCAGCAAATCAATCAATGTAAAGATGATCAGTCCAATGATTGACCATAGTTTTCCTCTGGTTCCACCCCCTCGACTGGACGAAAACATTTAGTTTTTTTTTTTGCAAATATTCTATTTCAGTGCGTGATATAGGATTGTGAAGAGGTTTTCAAGAAATATGATGAAAAATGTTCCACACAAAGATCACCTTTAATCGCTCCATTCATCTGAACTAGTCTTTTGTTTGGTAGATCACCTGTTTACCTGTTTGTTCTCTAATCACCCAGATGAACCCCCCCCCTCCTGCCACATATACCTGTGGGCTGGTAGTCTACCCCCCCTCTCATATATATATGTGTGTGCTGGTACCCCCCCCATATATGTGTGTGCTGGTACCCCCCCCCATATATGTGTGTGCTGGTGGCCTACATCTTGACGTCTACTCACTAACTTGTCTTAAACGCTCCGTAAGCACTTTTTTATCACAACAGTTTGTTCTTTTGGTCTTTTCTGCTTTTCTTGTCGTTTTGTTTTTTCAGTTTTTGCGTTAAAACCCAAAGCTGCATCGTTCTGACGCTCATTAAAAGAGAAAAGAGGGAACATCAGAGACAGCAGCCAGCACACCACAGCCTCTCGTCCTGCGGTCACGAACAGAGGGGGTGGGGTGGGGGGCTTGTTATCTGGATCACTCTCCCGGTTTCCCACCCTCTCATATAAAGACCATCAATTATGGATCAAATGAGGCCTTCACTCACTGCACATTTCCCAGCATGCACCCTGTCACATCACACACAGGAAGTTAGAGGTGGAGTCCGACAGGTACAGGTACGTCCCACTGTGTGTGTGTGTGTGTGTGTGTGTGTGTGTGTGTGTGTGTGTGTGTGTGTGTGCGTGTGTGTGTGTGTGTGTCGGGGGGAGGGTCAGTTAGAGGGAGTTAAAAGGTTGTGCGTGAGTTTAATTTGAGGAGGAGGAGGTGAAGGAAAGAGAGGAATAGGAGGGGTACGAACGAGAGGAGGAGGTGGAGTAAAAGGAGGAGGTGAAGAAATGAGAGGAGGTGTAGTCAGAGGAGGTGTAGTCAGAGGAGGTGTAGTCAGAGGAGGTGTAGTCAGAGGAGGTGTAATCAGAGGAGGTGTAGTCAGAGGAGGTGTAGTCAGAGGAGGTGTAGTCAGAGGAGGTGTAATCAGAGGAGGTGTAGTCAGAGGAGGTGTAGTCAGAGGAGGTGTAGTCAGAGGAGGTGTAATCAGAGGAGGTGTAGTCAGAGGAGGTGTAATCAGAGGAGGTGTTTCAGGACAGGTTGTGTTTAGTACAAACTTGATCCAAACTGAAAATAAAAAGAAAGAAAAAAAGAAATATGATCAATTAGTGAAGGAGGTGTTTCTCCTCCTCTCCCTCCTCCTCTCCCTCCTCCTCTTCTTCCTCCTCTAAAACTCACTTATTTCAAACTTAAACTAAAGATGGTTTTCCAGTTGAACTCCTCCCTTCTCCTGCTCTCCCTCCTCCTCCTCCTCTTCTCTCCCTCCACCTCCTCTTCTCCTCCTCTTCTCTTTCTCCTCCTCCTCCTCCTCTTCTAAAACTTTCATCTAAACTCACTGGCTAAACTTCACATCTATACTCGGCTGTTGTTTCTTGTGCACATACAGACCCTGAATGCACCACAGTGACCCCCCCCTCTCTCTCTCTCCTCTTCCTCTTGCTCCTCTTCCTCACCCCCCAGGTCTGTGGATATACTGTGAACGTCCATATATCCAGGTCTCCTCTTATCCTCCATCACTCTCATTCATTATTTATCCGGACGTTCGCTGACTTTTTGCCGACACCGTCCCAGCATGCCGTGCAGACCCCGTCTCAGGTTTCAGGTGGGGCGGGGGGTCGATGCTGCGTGGCCACTTCCTCCTGCAGCAGGAAGCTGCCATCGATAACGACAGGAAGTGAAACTGGCACCGGCTCAGGTGAGTCCGTCCTCTGAAGTGTCACGTTTCACTGCAGAGCACTTTTACACAGAGTGATGAATGGGTGTTTGACCTTTGACCCCTGTGTGGCCAGTGACCAGAGGTGGTCAAAGTACTGACATTCTGTACTTAAGTACAAGTACAGGTACTCGTGTAAAAGTAGTACTGATTCAACTGCTTTACTGAAGTAAAATTAAAAAGTACAACTTCTTAACTGTAATAAAGTAAAAGTTAACCTGCATTTTTTGTTATTTATAAATGCTTATATAAATGTAAGTATTATAAAGTACAGATACTTATATAAATGTAAATATTATAAAGTACATATATTTATATAAATGTAAAGAGTATAAAGTACATATATTTATATAAATGTAAAGAGTATAAAGTACATATACTTATATAAATGTAAATAGTATAAAGTACAGATACTTATATAAATGTAAATAATATAAAGTACAGATACTTATATAAATGTAAAGAGTATAAAGTACATATATTTATATAAATGTAAAGAGTATAAAGTACATATACTTATATAAATGTAAAGAGTATAAAGTACATATATTTATATAAATGTAAAGAGTATAAAGTACATATACTTATATAAATGTAAATAGTATAAAGTACAGATACTTATATAAATGTAAATAATATAAAGTACAGATACTTATATAAATGTAAAGAGTATAAAGTACATATATTTATATAAATGTAAAGAGTATAAAGTACATATACTTATATAAATGTAAAGAGTATAAAGTACATATATTTATATAAATGTAAAGAGTATAAAGTACATATACTTATATAAATGTAAATAGTATAAAGTACAGATACTTATATAAATGTAAATAATATAAAGTACAGATACTTATATAAATGTAAAGAGTATAAAGTACATATACTTATATAAATGTAAAGAGTGTAAAGTACATATATTTATATAAATGTAAAGAGTATAAAGTACATATACTTATATAAATGTAAAGAGTATAAAGTACAGATATTTATATAAATGTAAAGAGTATAAAGTACATATACTTATGTAAATGTAAAGAGTATAAAGTACATATATTTATATAAATGTAAAGAGTATAAAGTACATATACTTATATAAATGTAAAGAGTATAAAGTACATATACTTATGTAAATGTAAAGAGTATAAAGTACATATACTTATATAAATGTAAAGAGTATAAAGTACAGATGTTTATGAACAAATGTAGGCAGGAAAAGTAAAAAGTTACCAGGAAAATAAATACTCCAGTAAAGTACAGACACCTAAAAAGTGTACTTAAGTACAGTAAAGGAAGTACTTGTACTTAGGTTCTTGCAGCTGTGCCAGTGTGTGAGCCTTCATGGGGGGAGGGGGGGTGTTACACATCGTCTCCGTCCTCTCAGTGATCAGGTGTGGCGGCTCTGTCTGCCGTCAGCCTGTTACCGCGGCGATAGAAGCTGAGTCCTGTCCCCTGTTAGCGTCACCACGGCGACATGCATGTGTGTATGAGGTCAAGAGGTCACATGGTAAAGACTGATGCACAGGGACAGACTGACACCACACACACACACACCGATACACACACAGACACATACACACTCCTTCACCTCCTCTTATTACTTCTCCTCCTCCTCCTCCTCCTCCTCCTCCTCCTCCTCCTCCTCCTCCTCCTCATTGGTCTCTGTCAGTATTGAATGTCAGACACACGTTTCTCCTCCTCCTCCTCTTATTCCTCTTCCACCTCCACCTCCTTTTATTCAGCTTCCACCTCCTACTCCCCCTCCTCCTTCTCCTCCTCATTGATCTCTGTCAGTATTAAATGTCAGACACACGTTTCTCCTCCTCCTCCACCTCCTCTTATTCCTCCTGCTCCTCCTCATTGATCTCTGTCAGTATTGAATGTCACACACATGTTACTCCTCCTCCACCTCCTCTTATTCCTCTTCCACCTCCTGCTCCTCCTCCTCCTCCTCATTGATCTCTGCCAGTATTAAATGTCAGACACACGTCTCTCCTCCTCCTCCACTCCCTCTTATTCCTCTTCCACCTCCTGCTCCTCCTCCTCCTCCTCATTGATCTCTGCCAGTATTAAATGTCAGACACACGTCTCTCCTCCTCCTCCACTCCCTCTTATTCCTCTTCCACCTCCTGCTCCTCCTCCTCCTCCTCATCGATCTCTGTCAGTATTAAATGTCAGACACATGTTACTCCTCCTCCACCTCCTCTTATTCCTCCTCCTGGATGGCATGTGAGAGGGGATTGATGAACCCATTTCAGCAGGTCTGCTCTCAGTCTCAGGGGAACGAACAGACGATCTGCCGGGTAAACACTGGGACCAGGTTCCTCTTCTGCTGCTACCTTGATCCGATCCTCTATCTCCCAGGTAAGTGCTGCCACCCTTTGAGGAATGGGAAGGATGATGTCCGTCTTCACCCCCTCCTCCTCCTCCACCAAGAACTGACGAGAAAGAGTGTCAGGCTTAATGTTTCGGGACCCTGGGCGATAAGAAAGAGAAAAATTAAAACGAGTAAAAACAGGGACCATCTAGCCTGCCTAGAATTGAGTCTCTTTGCTGTTCTGATGTACTCTAGGTTCTTGTGGTCCGTCCATACAAGAAATGGAACCTTAGTTCCCTCCAACCAGTGTCTCCACTCTTCGAAGGCCAACTTGACGACCAATAACTCTCTGTTACTGAGGTCGTAGTTCTTCTCCGCCAGGGTAAGGCGTCTTGAGAAGAAGATGCAGGGGTGCATCTTTGCGTCAATGTCCACACGCTGAGAGAGGACTGCCCCAACGCCTACATCTGACGCGTCCACCTCCACGATGAACTGTCAGGATGGATCGGGAATTTGGAGTATGGGTGCCATTGTTGTCGTTTGTCTTTTCCAGGGATTCCCCGTCGGACAACAAAATAATATCAAAACCAGATATAAAGGTTAATCATTTATTTTATCAAGATATAACAAAGTGTACAAACAATCATCAGTCATTGAGCTACAAACCTCTAAGTCCCCAGGGACGACCTTCAGATAATTATCTGATCAGCTTAGAGTTGAAAGAGAGACAGAGAAGACAGGAAGTCAAAAAGCCCAGATCCTTCTTCCTTCAGGGGTTTTATACGGTCATTTCCACCCCTCCTTCTTGGCTGCCCCACAGCCCATTACATCATATTATCAAGGAGTTATCTTACTACAATCTGCCACGAATCTGGAAGACTAATACGTGGAAGCATTATCTGAGGACCACC
The DNA here is from genome assembly GCA_020466265.1 of Siphamia tubifer. Lineage (NCBI taxonomy): Eukaryota > Metazoa > Chordata > Actinopteri > Kurtiformes > Apogonidae > Siphamia > Siphamia tubifer. Next base: position 54,964,206 of record CM035786.1, read on the forward strand.
CCATAGACACGTTGACACGTACACACTATTTAACTCCTTAAACAATATAACACAGAACAGTAACATTTGACATTCATTCTTCAATACAATCAAACATCATCACCATACTGAACCTTGTCTTAAGAGTTTCGAATGCTTGATTTGTGGCGGGCGACCACTGAAACAAAACCTTAGATGAGGTTAGTGCCGAAAGAAGGGCAGCAACTGAACTGTACCCTCTAATGAAGCGCCTGTAAAAGTTAGCGAACCCAAGGAACCTCTGGAGCTGCTTTCAGGTTTCCGGGATGGGCCACTCAGTAAAAGCTGATACCTTACTTGGGTCCATTTGCAGGGAGTCTTGACCAATTATATACCCTAGGAATGTCACTGACGGACGATGGAACTCACACTTCTCAGCTTTTACGAAGAGGGAGTTCTCCAGGAGGCGCTGGAGTACTTGCTGCACATGACAGATGTGGTCCTGCTGAGACTTGGAGAAGATGAGAATGTCATCCAGGTACACAAACACAAATCTATTTAACATATCTCGAAGAACGTCATTAATCAGATTCTGAAAGACTGCAGGAGCGTTGGTTAACCCAAAAGGCATGACCAGATACTCATAATGTCCGGAAGGTGTATTGAAGGCTGTCTTCCACTCATCTCCGTCGCGGATTCTCACCAGATGGTAAGTTTTTCTCAGGTCCAATTTAGTAAACACGGTAGCTCCCTGGAGGAGTTCAAAAGCAGAGGATATTAGAGGCAAAGGATAGCGATTCTTTACCGTAATATCGTTCAATCCACGGTAGTCGATACAGGGTCTCAGAGTCTTATCTTTTTTATCCACGAAGAAGAACTCCGCTCCTGCTGGAGAAGTGGATGGTCGGATAATCCCTGCGGCTAAAGAGTCATTGATGTATGTATCCATGGCTTCTCTCTCAGGACCTGAAAGGGAGTACAGACGGCCTTTCGGAGGAGTGGGCCGGGTAACAGGTCAATAGCACAGTTGTAATCGCGGTGTGGAGGTAGTGACACAGCCCTGCTTTTACTGAAAACCTCCCTAAAGTCGTGGTACTCGGGAGGGATGTTAACCAAGACACACATGCAGCCATTCTTTCACGGTCCTTAGAAGACTGTAGACAGGAAACCTGACACCCCGAACCCCAACTAATGACCCTGCCTGTCTCCCAGTCAATGTGCGGGTTATGTCTTCTGAGCCAAGGGAACCCAAGAACAAGAGGAATCTCAGAGGAAGGTAAAACAAAAAACTGGATGGTCTCAAAGTGAGAACCGGCTATGTTCATGACAATGGGTTCTATCTTCCCCATTAAATGTCCATCTAAGGCTCGGGCTGGAACAGGTTTAGCTAATGGTTGAATAGACAAACCCAACTGCTGCACCAAACTCTCATCCATAAGACTGGAATCAGCTCCGGAATCAATAAAGGCTGCTAGCATCATGTAGTCCCCTTTAACAATTAACTGGACGTGTGAAAGAGACCTAGAAATGAGAGGATTTGAAAAAGAGCGGCTCAACATTAACCCCCGGTCTAACGTTGAGCCCTCTTTTTTACGTTCTGAGATCGGACCCAAATGTAGACAGCACACAAAATACAGTTCAGTCTTTTGTTTAATAAACAGGGAAATAAAACAACGTTCAAAAGGGAAGACGAGGTCCAAAGCAGGGTTCGATGCCGGGGAGTCAGAAACAGGAGGCGGGGTGCGTGGTCAGAGTTCGGGAGCGTGGGTCGATTACCGGGAAAGCGGGCTGGAGCGTGGTCAGGGTTCGGAAGCGTGGTCGGGGACAGGCGGAGGCTCAGATCCAGGAGTCACAGACGGTAGTGTAGTCAGACGGAAGTAGGGTAGAACTAGGTCAGGAACAGAACACAGGTAAAACACGGGAGAACAGACAAAATAACACGCTGGTAGGTCTTGACTGGCAAAAACGATCTGGCAAAGGACAGACACACAGAGCAGGCTTCTATACAGTCACCTGATCACTCACAGGTGACAGCAATAAGAATTAGGACAAAGGTGACACACAGGGACACACAGGGACACACAGGGACACACAGGGACACACAGGAAAACAGAGCAAACACCGAAGAGAGACAACATACAGACACAGAGACACATAACCATGACGTCTTCTACCTCCTGCTCCTCCTCCTCCTCATTGATCTCTGTCAGTATTGAATGTCAGACACACGTTTCTCCTCCTCCTCCACCCCCTCTTATTTCTCTTCCACCTCCTGCTCCTCCACCTCCACCCCCTCTTATTTCTTTTCTCACCTCCTCCTCCTCCTCCTCATTGATCTCTGTCAGTATTGAATGTCAGACACGTTAGCCCTCCTCCTCCACCTCCTCTTAATCCTCCTCCACCTCCACCCCCTCTTATTTCTCTCCCACCTCCTGCTCCTCCTCATTGATCTCTGTCAGTATTGAATGTCAGACACACGTTCAAAGATGCTTTTCGTTGTCCATTAATAATTCACATGGTCTGAATCATCAATAATAATTCTCACAGAGCAATCATTCAGCTTTACCTCCTCCTCCTCCTCTGTGTCCTCCTCCTCCTCCTTCTCTTCCTCACCCCTCTGCCCCGGGCCATGTCTATTTAAACTCCTTCATATTTCTTTGTGCTTACTCTCCACCTCTTTTATGTGGATCATATCTTCCTCTGTCCTTTTTTCCTTCAGCAGCATTTTCTCACTTCTTTAATTATATAAACATTGTTCCATTTTCTACTGGAAACACCCCCCCCCCCATGGAGGAACCCCCCCACCCTCTTCAAACCGGTCATCCACATACATACAAAATACAATCGTATGCACTAAACAAGATGGAAATCAAGAGGTGGAAGAACGGTAACTTTAGCCACAAACACAGACTTTAACTGGAAACAACAAAGACTTCTGAAACTAAATGAAATAAAACATCCAACCAAAACATTTTACTGCATCGTATGTATATCTTTTATAAATGTAACAGAAAAACATGCAATCGTGAAAAATACACAAAAAGAACAACAACAACCTTTTAGTACTTAACATAAATATTAGTACTTTATACTGTCTCTGTACTTTAAAAACAGCCTCATTATTTTAGTTTTAATACTTTTTCATCATCGTGCAGTCGACCACTAGTCTTCTCCACGACTGACCATCTGTCGCCCAGGTCACCAATGCCTTTGGGCCTGAGACCACCCTCGGTGTCCCCCAGCAGATTCTGGATGTAGCCCTGATAGTCAAGCCGTTTGCGTCCTGGGCGCCTTTTGCCATGTGTTGGTACACACAAGCAGGGGCGGGAACGATTCTAAGGGCCTGGGCACTGACAGGGGCCCATGGAGGGATGGCTGATTATTACATTTTTAGTTTTAATAATGTTTCCTTTTTAGACATTTCTAATAAAGGTCCAAATGTGATCATCTAAAATGAGCTAATTAAACATGGTTGTCAATTTCCATAACTTTTTTCTTTAGTTCTTCTTTATATTGTCATTTAACCGTTCCCCCTCTTGCTAAATGGCGCGGTCCAGTTCTGCCAAATGCACGATGTGTTAAATGGATGTGTAGACCTGGACTAAAATGGTAAATGGTCTGCACTTATATAGCGCTTCATGGTGCTCAAAGCGCTTCACATTCACATACACCAGTAGTGTTAAAAACTCTACCTTTGTTATCACAGGAAACAAACAGTACAAGTGGATGAACTTACAAGATTAACTAGATTCATTCATCATTAGGTGAATCATCCTGGGGGGAAATATGTCAATGTGTTTTTTTTTAAGATTGGGTCTAAAAAAAAGTTGGCAAAGTGCCAGATACTGAAATATATACATTTATTTGTCCTTCTTCCTAATTTCTTAGATTTTTGCACATTTGTCTTTGTCATAGTTTCTGTTTTGTTTTCACACTACCACAAGTGCCATTATGTGTGGATGACCCCCCCCCCCCCAACACACACACACACACACACACACACACACACACACACACACACACAAACCTTGCTATGGCAGATTGACATGATAAATATTTTTATGAACAATGTTTACCTTTCATGGGGCCCACAATTGGTAGCGGTGCCCTTGCAAACAGGGCATATATCTGGGATGGTTCCCCACAGGCATTCTGAGTATGTGCCCCAGGAATCGAAGCTGACGCTGTCGTACTGTGGTGATGAAGTCGGCCATGTTATAAATCCAGGTGTTGCTCACATGGTCTTGGCTCCTGATGTTGAGCATAATCTTATAACATGATGTGGCAAACATTTAATTTGTTTTCCATGTCCCCTAATATAACCCAGGAGTCACATCCATATATTGACACACAGGTGGTGTGTGTGTGCAGACCCATGAGCTTCTCCAAATCTTCTCAAGCCTCCAAAAAGTAGTCCATGCTAGTGATTTCTTCTTGGCCATATCATCTTTCCTGGAGCCCATCATAGACCCTAAGTACTTAAAGTTGGCGACATGTCTTATTAACTGTCCATATATGTGACTGTGGGTTACAGTTAGTGGTCATGGACATGTCTTAGGTACACTGATGATGACACCCAGTTGTTTCTCAGCAACAGCTGTTTTAGTAAACTGGTCCTGTAGTAGTACTTTTACCACAGGTGGAAGTAACTATTTATTTTTCTGGCAACTTTTTACTTTTACTCCCTACATTTCCATATAAATATCTGTACTTTATACTCTTTACATTTATACAAATATATGTACTTTATACTCTTTACATTAATATAAATATATGTACTTTATACTCTTTACATTAATATAAATATCTGTACTTTGTACTCTTTACATTAATATAAATATCTGTACTTTGTACTCTTTACATTAATATAAATATATGTACTTTATACTCTTTACATTTATATAAATATATGTACTTTATACTCTTTACATTTATATAAATATATGTACTTTATACTCTTTACATTTATATAAATATCTGTACTTTATACTCTTTACATTTATATAAATATCTGTACTTTATACTCTTTACATTTATATAAATATCTGTACTTTATACTCTTTACATTTATATAAATATCTGTACTTTATACTCTTTACATTTATATAAATATATGTACTTTATACTCTTTACATTTATATAAATATCTGTACTTTATACTCTTTACATTTATATAAATATCTGTACTTTATACTCTTTACATTTATATAAATATATGTACTTTATACTCTTTACATTTATATAAATATATGTACTTTATACTCTTTACATTAATATAAATATATGTACTTTATACTCTTTACATTAATATAAATATATGTACTTTATACTCTTTACATTAATATAAATATCTGTACTTTGTACTCTTTACATTAATATAAATATATGTACTTTATACTCTTTACATTTATACAAATATCTGTACTTTATACTCTTTACATTTATATAAATATTTGTACTTTATACTCTTTACATTAATATAAATATCTGTACTTTGTACTCTTTACATTAATATAAATATCTGTACTTTGTACTCTTTACATTAATATAAATATCTGTACTTTATACTCTTTACATTTATATAAATATATGTACTTTATACTCTTTACATTTATATAAATATATGTACTTTATACTCTTTACATTTATATAAATATCTGTACTTTATACTCTTTACATTTATATAAATATCTGTACTTTATACTCTTTACATTTATATAAATATCTGTACTTTATACTCTTTACATTTATATAAATATCTGTACTTTATACTCTTTACATTTATATAAATATTTGTACTTTATACTCTTTACATTTATATAAATATCTGTACTTTATACTCTTTACATTCTTAGAATAGACTCATTTCAAACTAGACAAATGTGACAGTAGTCGGAACTCAGAAATTGTGACTGACTATATCATAATTATGACTTTTATCTCATAATTAAAATTTTTCTATCTCATAATTTTGACTTTTATGTCAGAAATATGACTTTTTCCTCATAATTTTGAGTTTCATCCCATAAATTTAATTTGTAACTTTTTTCTCATAAGTTTGACTTTTTATGACACGATTTCGATTTTTCAAATCTCAAAATTATGCTATTTTACTATTTACTTTATTACAGTTCAGAAGTTATACTTTTTTACTTTTGCTTAAGTAAAGCAATGGAATCAGTACTTCTACTTTTACCAGAGCATTTTTTCCACACCAGTAGCTGTACTTGTACTTCAGTAGCTGTACTTGTACTGCAGTATCTGTACTTGTACTTCAGTAGCTGTACTTGTACTTCAGTAGCTGTACTTGTACTTCAGTAGCTGTACTTGTACTGCTGTAGCTGTACTTGTACTGCAGTATCTGTACTTGTACTTCAGTAGCTGTACTTGTACTGCAGTATCTGTACTTGTACTTCAGTAGCTGTACTTGTACTGCTGTAGCTGTACTTGTACTGCAGTATCTGTACTTGTACTTCAGTAGCTGTACTTGTACTGCAGTATCTGTACTTGTACTTCAGTAGCTGTACTTGTACTTCAGTAGCTGTACTTGTACTTCAGTAGCTGTACTTGTACTGCTGTAGCTGTACTTGTACTGCAGTATCTGTACTTGTACTTCAGTAGCTGTACTTGTACTTCAGTAGCTGTACTTGTACTTCAGTAGCTGTACTTGTACTGCAGTATCTGTACTTGTACTTCAGTAGCTGTACTTGTACTTCAGTAGCTGTACTTGTACTTCAGTAGCTGTACTTGTACTGCAGTATCTGTACTTGTACTGCAGTATCTGTACTTGTACTTCAGTAGCTGTACTTGTACTTCAGTAGCTGTACTTGTACTGCAGTAGCTGTACTTGTACTTCAGTAGCTGTACTTGTACTTCAGTAGCTGTACTTGTACTGCAGTATCTGTACTTGTACTTCAGTAGCTGTACTTGTACTGCAGTATCTGTACTTGTACTGCAGTATCTGTACTTGTACTTCAGTAGCTGTACTTGTACTTCAGTAGCTGTACTTGTACTTCAGTAGCTGTACTTGTACTGCAGTATCTGTACTTGTACTGCATTATCTGTACTTGTACTTCAGTAGCTGTACTTGTACTTCAGTAGCTGTACTTGTACTTCAGTACCTGTACTTGTACTGCAGTAGCTGTACTTGTACTTCAGTACCTGTACTTGTACTGCAGTATCTGTACTTGTACTGCAGTATCTGTACTTGTACTTCAGTAGCTGTACTTGTACTGCAGTATCTGTACTTGTACTGCAGTATCTGTACTTGTACTTCAGTAGCTGTACTTGTACTGCAGTAGCTGTACTTGTACTTCAGTACCTGTACTTGTACTGCAGTAGCTGTACTTGTACTTCAGTACCTGTACTTGTACTGCAGTATCTGTACTTGTACTGCAGTATCTGTACTTGTACTTCAGTAGCTGTACTTGTACTGCAGTATCTGTACTTGTACTGCAGTATCTGTACTTGTACTTCAGTAGCTGTACTTGTACTGCAGTAGCTGTACTTGTACTTCAGTACCTGTACTTGTACTGCAGTAGCTGTACTTGTACTTCAGTACCTGTACTTGTACTGCAGTATCTGTACTTGTACTGCAGTATCTGTACTTGTACTTCAGTAGCTGTACTTGTACTGCAGTATCTGTACTTGTACTGCAGTATCTGTACTTGTACTTCAGTAGCTGTACTTGTACTGCAGTAGCTGTACTTGTACTTCAGTACCTGTACTTGTACTGCAGTAGCTGTACTTGTACTTCAGTACCTGTACTTGTACTGCAGTACTTTGACCACCTGTGATGGAAGTGACCTGGATGAACCTGGCGCCGCAGAAGCGTAGCCTGTTTGGGTTGAAGTGATGACGGTAAAAGCTCCTCATGTTGTGAAGTTGGTCCTGAACGCAGACACAACATGACATTAACAGAATAAATGAAGCGCTGACTCAGCTCCATCAAACATAAACCACACTTGTCTGACTCAGCACAGGTCCAAATCTGTACAACCCCCCCAGCCGCTGAAAACCCTACATTATTTTAGTCCTGTGCTTTAGTTTTTCAGATTTTATTTGATTTTATTTATTTCCATTGCCAGTATTGGCAGCTTGTTCTTTAACTGTGCTCATAAGTCACATCATGTCAATCAGCTGCTCAAAAATGAATGAGGACGTCCTGAGCTGCTTTAGATTTACTTTAATAGATACTATAGGAGCAGAGGAGGCGGACAGGCCTCTTAATGTACATGTAAACTGTGCAGTGGGTCCATGCCAAGTGTAAGTGGTTGAGTGATATTGGCAGAGTCCAGCGCACAGAAAGTGTCAGATTTAGGCATTTTCCTTAATGCTATAAGAGCTTATTGATATTTTGATTTTCAGCCGCTGCTGAGTCGGCTGCTTTTCGCTCGCCGCTCTCTTTACGGCTCAGAGATGTGGACTTCATCCCATCGTCACGGAAACCGGCCGGAAAACTGTCTCCTGGGAACACGCTGTCGCTGGTGGGAGGGGTGGGTGAGGGGCTGGGGAGGCTGTTTGGGAAGCAGAGCATGATGGGTCATCTGAGGTCCATCAGTGTCATGACTTGTTCACTTTACTGAAGAGGAGGGTGGGGGCAAATATGCAGGCCTGGACAGACAGTGGATGGACAGTGGACAGACAGTGGACAGACAGTGGACAGACAGTGGACGGACAGTGGACAGACAGTGGATGGACAGTGGACAGACAGTGGACAGACAGTGGACAGACAGTGGATGGACACGGACAGACAGTGGACGGACAGTGGACAGACAGTGGACGGACAGTGGACAGACAGTGGATGGACAGTGGACAGACAGTGGACAGACAGTAGACAGACAGTGGACAGACAGTGGATGGACAGTGGACAGTCAGTGGACAGTCAGTGGACAGTCAGTGGACAGTCAGTGGACAGATAGTGGATAGACAGTGGACAGACAGTGAATGGACAGTGGACAGACAGTGGATGGACAGTGGACGGACAGTGGATGGACAGTGGACAGACAGTAGACGGACAGTGGACAGACAGTGGACGGACAGTGGACGGACAGTGGACAGACAGTGGATGGACAGTGGACGGACAGTGGACAGACAGTGGATGGACAGTGGACAGACAGTGGATGGACAGTGGACAGACAGTGGATGGACAGTGGACAGTCAGTGGACAGATAGTGGATAGACAGTGGACAGACAGTGGACAGACAGTGGACAGACAGTGGACGGACAGTGGACGGACAGTGGACAGACAGTGGACGGACAGTGGACAGACAGTGGATGGACAGTAGACGGACAGTGGACAGACAGTGGATGGACAGTGGACAGACAGTAGACGGACAGTGGACAGACAGTGGATGGACAGTGGACAGACAGTGGATGGACAGTGGACAGTCAGTGGACAGATAGTGGATAGACAGTGGACAGACAGTGGACAGACAGTGGACGGACAGTGGACAGACAGTGGATGGACAGTGGATGGACAGTGGACAGTCAGTGGACAGTCAGTGGACAGATAGTGGATAGACAGTGGACAGACAGTGAATGGACAGTGGACAGACAGTGGACAGACAGTGGATGGACAGTGAACAGACAGTGGACAGACAGTGGAAAGACAGTGGATGGACAGTGGACGGACAGTGGACAGACAGTGGATGGACAGTGTACAGTCAGTGGACAGATAGTGGATGGACAGTGGACAGACAGTGGACAGATAGTGGATGGACAGTGGACAGACAGTGGACAGACAGTGAATGGACAGTGGAAGGACAGTGGACAGACAGTGAATGGACAGTGGAAGGACAGTGGACAGACAGTGAATGGACAGTGGACAGACAGTGGACAGATAGTGGATGGACAGTGGACAGACAGTGGACAGATAGTGGATGGACAGTGGACAGACAGTGGACAGACAGTGAATGGACAGTGGACAGACAGTGAATGGACAGTGGACAGACAGTGGACAGACAGTGAATGGAAAGTGGACAGACAGTGGACAGACAGTGAATGGACAGTGGACAGACAGTGGACAGATAGTGGATGGACCGTGGACAGACAGTGGACAAACAGTGGACAGACAGTGGACAAACAGTGGACGGACAGTGGACAGACAGGGGACGGACAGTACAGGTTCTAATGGAAACATCTGAAACAGACCGAGTTATTTATTCATTTAGTTTGAAGAACTGGTTAAAGAGATTAGACCTGGTCAGACCTGCTTTGACTTTTTATCTTATGAGTTTGAATTTTTATTGCGTATTTTTGACTTATCTCGTAATTTAAACTTTTTAATCCTTAATGTTTGATTTTGCAGAATAACAATGTATTTTTTTCCATGTTACAACTCAACAAAGTTGGGAGTTGTTGTGACTGTTGAATTTTGTGAACTTTATAATCCAGTGCGCCTTATAGTGTGAAAAATATGTAACATTATTAGCAAATTATTAGGTTATTGGCTTTATTACATTCCAAATGGGCCCAAATTATGATGTTATTGGCAGTTATTAAATTTAGGGTTGTAACACAGGTCCCTTTTTCCTCTAAACTACAGATAATCGGTGGGTTTTCGGCAGTCGGCGGCTGCTCTACTTTTTGTTGATTTCCTCCATAAATGAATGTGTGTGGAAGTGAAGCGGAGGCTGCTTTGTGAGTTTTTCTCACCGTCGTAAAGTGTGTGATGTGCATTATTCCTGTGGATCTGGAGCGAGTCCAGCCTCTGCACACTTTTCCCATCACAGCCTCCAACGCTGACATGCCTGTTTTTTTTACGATCTGAGAGCAATGTGAGCAAAATCCAATGTTTTTCATCCACATACAGTATGTCATTTAATGCATCCCGGTGTGACGGCTGGATAAAAAATGCATAAAGACGGCAAATGTAACGGTAAGAGGAGAGTGTGGGCTCTGAAACACAGACGAGGCTTAGGTTTCCTACTGATCCCACAGAAAGTTCAGACTAAACCACCAAAAATATCAACCCACAGTGATAGTCCACTGACATTATTACCCCCCAAACCCCCCAGGAAAAAAAGGACAGGGGTATTGTTTTTGGTTTGTCTGTCTGTCTGTCACTAAGTCGAGTGGTTTTTATTTATTCACTGACTAAAGCTGTAAATTAATTATGATTAATGTTCATAGTTCATACTGTTTGAACATTGACTTGGCAGTAGTTACAACACACAGCCTGGAATTATTTTTATCTCATTATTTTGTATTTATTTGTATATATTCTTAATTTTTTCATTAACTTATTTTATTTTAAAAATTCAAATTTATTTTGTTTATTTTTTTATTATTTATTTGTATTTATTTTTTTATTTGTCTTTATTCATTTGTTTGTTTTTTCATTTAAAAATATTTGTATTAATTTATTTTTATTCATTATTGAAGTTATTTAGGAGGTTATGCTCCTCATCCCATTGGAACCACTAGCTGCACTTGGGCCCTGGGCCTCTGTCCTCCTCAGACCTCCTCAGACCTCCTCAGACCTCCTCAGACCTCCTCTGACCTCCCCAGACCTCCTCAGACCTCCTCAGACCTCCTCAGACCTCCTCAGACCTCCTCAGACCTCCTCAGACCCCCTCAGTCCTCCTCAGACCTCCTCAGACCTCCTCAGACCCCCTCAGTCCTCCTCAGACCCCCTCAGTCCTCCTCAGACCTCCTCAGACCTCCTCAGACCTCCTCAGACCTCCTCAGACCTCCTCGGTCCTCCTCAGACCTCCTCAGTCCTCCTCAGACCTCCTCGGTCCTCCTCACACCTCCTCTGGTTCATTCCTTCAGATTTTTCTCAGTCAAACTTTCATATTTTCCACTGAATTAAAAAAGTTTTTTAGAAATGTAATTTATTTTTTACCTGAAGAAGAAAAAACTCTTGTGTTTGTTTGTTTGTCTGTTTTCCACATTTCTGGAGCAAATTGTCTGTATTTTGATGAGAAGTTTTGTCCATGTCACCTACGGAATGGGATCTATTTTTGTGGATCTAGGTCAGAGGTCAAGGTCAATAAAAATGTAAAATATATTACTCAGTGTCTAGTACTTGAACATTTTCAATGCGATTGATTTCAAACTTGTTGGGTAAATATAGATTTGATATAGGGTTCATCACACTGAATATTGGTCTGAAAAAGAGCTGACCTTCATGGTAAGTGCCCAAGGTCAAAGTTCAACAAATATTGACCATTTTTGTTCACACTCTAGTGTTGCCAATTCTTGACAGATCTGAAATTTGGTATGTGCTAGGAGACAGATACAAGGAAGAACCGGACTCAATTTGGGCTGAATCGACTCAATACTTCCAGTCTTACGCCATATTGAATTTTCACGACCTTCGCACCTTAGCGTCACCAATTCTTGACACAGGGCGGGGACCGGTCCACGTGCACCAGGTGCCAAGACTCAGCTGCGATGTCAGCAACCCACCCAACCCATCTGAAACACATGAGTCTAAGGCACATGAGCCAGAGGGTCTCCCCAAAACCTCACAGTGCAATGAAAGTGATGGCAGGAGAACGCCGGCTGAGGTGGGATCCCAGCCCCGGGTGCATGCGAGCAGCAAAGTCAGTGGACCCTAACGGACAATAATAGTGATGTTCACCCCCCCCCCCCCCCCCCCCCAAAAAACCCCAGATTACCAGGTCATTGCCAGTGACTGATGCCTGTTGTTGTTTTCCACTTCTGTCAGTTCATCAACAACAGCCTCCAGTTCAACACAAACAAACAACTGAGTATTTACAAACAAATCTACATCTGCACCACTGGTCTGAGCTGGGTCTCACACACACACATACACACACACTGGAAACCACACACACAGTCACACACACACTGGAAAACACACACACACACAGTCACACACACACACACACACACACTGGAAAACACACACACACACACAGTCACACACACTGGAAAACACACACACACACAGTCACACACAGTCACACACACACACACACACACACACAGACACACACACACTGGAAAACACACACACACACACACACACAGTCACACACACACACACACACACACACAGACACACACACACACTGGAAAACACACACACACACACACACACACAGTCACACACACACACACACACACACACACACACATGCTTAAACACAGTCCCCATAAAGCCAAGGTTAATTCCTCTTCATCTCTATCCGTCACTGAGCACAGTGTGTGTGTGTGGGTGGCCGGGGGGGGGGGGGGGGCTATCAGATGTAAATACCCTAAGTGTGTGAAGATAGAGGGGGGGTGGGGGGGGTGTTCTGCTCTGGTCCATTGTCTCTTAAAGCAGCCATAAAGGGCACAGGAGGAGTTGAGCAGGAGGACTTATGGAGGCTCAGCAGGACCAATCACAGCTCTGGATGGAGTCGTCACGGTAACTGACAGGATGCTGAAGGGTCAGGAAGGATGTAAATCTGTGGTGGACCATATCCAGGACAACTTAGACCAGAGAGGACATGAAGACATCACTGTCAAAAGAAAAAATTGAAACAAAAGGAAAACATTTTTACAAAAGAAAAATAGAATAGAATAGCCTTTATGGTCATTGGTTTCACAGCAAAATTGGAATTGGCATACCATATTTGAAAAAAAAAAAGATACAAGAGATAAATTTAAAAAAAAACAGATAAAAATAAATAAACGAAAAACAGATAAAATAAATACACAGTAAGAGATAAAAATTTCACAGTAAAATTCACGATGTCATAAAAAATTGCACAGTAAGAAATCACAGTGTGGTGATGATGAAAGGCTTATGGGGGTTATAAAGTGTGTTTGTGCTTGTTTAAGGTGGATAAAAACTGTCCCAGAGTCTATTTGTCCTGCATTTGTGGGATCTGTAGCGCTTGCCGGAGGGCAGCAGGTCAAAGAGATGGTGTCCTGGGTGGGAAGACTCCCTGATGATGTTGGTGGCTCTGCTGTGGTAACGAGAGCAGGTGTGTCCTCCAGGCTGGGCCGTGTTTATGACCCTCTGAAGGGCCTGTCTATCAGCTGCCGTGCACCCAGCACACCGTAATGCAGAATGTGAAAATGCTCTCCACCGTGGCCCTGTAGAAGGCCACCAGGCCAAAAACTGAAACTGAAAAAAAAAACAGAAACTAGAGAAAAAAACAGAAGCAAAAGAACACAAAAAGAAAAGAAAAACAACACAGAAAAAATGTAAACAAAAGAAAACCATCTAAAAAAATGATGTTTGTTCTCCACTTGGATGTTATTACCCTAGCAGTGCTATCCCTATTCATTCCATATATGGGTCTAGTGGTGCGTCATAGTCAGAGGAGGCGGGGCTAAAAGGATGTCTTTGTATGCAATAGGACGGTACTACAACCAATCAGTGTAATCTTTAGGATGATGTAGTTAGAGCACCGGAAAGTTGTCGGAGGAGTCTGGAGAAAGTTAGGAATGACTAAACAAAATGGTGGATTCTGGAGCTGAACGACTGTTGTCGCTTTTGTAAAAAGAATTTAATGATTGCTGACATTTTCTCACATTCTTCACTAATCTTTGATAAAAGAAAATCTACACCTGTTGTTGTTCTTCTTCTATGGTTGTTTCCAATTGTTTCTCTCCCAATCGTCGCAGCATCACCCTCTGACTCTATACTTCACTGTGATTGGTCGACCAGTTTCAGGGAAATCTATCCAAAAGTTACATTGAGTGAAACTAGACTACTACTGTCCTAGCAAGAAGGCTGACTACCTACATGGTGAAGAACAAGTATGTGGATACATCAATCCAGAAGGGCGGCATCCCAGGCTTTTCTGGATGTCTAGAGCATACTGGTGTTCTCAACCAACTGATCCGGGAGGCCAAGGAAAGCAAGAGCAATCTAACAGTTGTCTGGCTCGACTTAGCTAATGCATATGGGTCAATCCCCCATGGCCTTATCAACACCGCTATGGAACATTACCATGTCCCTCACCACATTAGGGGAATGATCACCAGCTACTTCGGAGGATTCAAGTTCCGCTTCAAGACTGCCCACTTCACCACTCAGTGGCAGGACCTTGAAAAGGGGATTGTGACGGGCTGCACCATCCCCCCCATCCTTTTCATCATGGGAATGAACCTGCTCATAACAGCTGCACAAAAGGAATGCAGAGGCCCGTTAATGAAGTCAGACATCCGTCAACCACCGATTAGGGGTTTTATGGATGACCTTACAGTAACAACAGCAACCCATGTACAAGCAAGATGGATTTTGAGGGCACTTGATGATGTTGCAACATGGGCTCGTATGTCATTCAAATCAAAGAAGTCAAGAAGTATGGTGATCAGAAACGGGAAAGTTACCAGCAAGTTCCAGCTCCAGGTCCAGGGGGAGACTATTCCATCAATCGAAGAAAATCCAATAAAGTGTCTTGGGAAGTGGTACGATTCTTCGCTCTCTGACACATAATGTTTTAAGGACAAAGAAACAGGCTGGAGAATGGCTGAAGAAGATTGAGAAGTCAGGGCTACCAGGTAAATTTAAGGCCTGGGTTTTCCAGCACAGGTTACTACCAAGACTCATGTAGCTATTGACGATTTATGAAGTACCAATGACATCAGTGGAAGAAATCGAGAGGCAAGTGAACAAACATCTCCGCAGCTGGCTCGGGATTCCTCCAAGCTTCACGTCAGTAGGCCTATACACCAGGTCTGGTCAGTTACAGCTACCTCTGTCTTCAGTAGCGGAGGAATTTAAGGTGGCCAAGTGCCGAGTCGAAATGATGTACAGAGACTCCAGTGATGAAAAAGTCAGAGGTGCAGGCGTCACAACAAGATCAGGGTGCAAATGGGCAGCCGATGCAGCAGTGGCCCAAGCAAAAAGCGCACTGGTGTTGAAGGACATCGTTGGGAACCTGTGCATAGGCAGACAAGGACTTGGATCCACCCACTTTCAGCAATGGGGCAAGGCAGACTCAAGGCAGAGAAGCAGTATGATCCAAACTGAGGTCCGACACTTGGAGGAGGAAAGGCGGAGGACAAGGGCCGCAGAACTCGGGCTACAAGGAGCCTGGGCAAAGTGGGATCTACCAGAAAGGAAGATCACTCGGGCTGAACTCTGGAGGCTGGAGCCATTTCGAATCTCTTTTCTGCTCCGATCAGTGTACGACACACTTCCATCACCTTCAAACCTCCATAGATGGGGAATGAGGGAGGACCCATTGTGCAGGTTGTGTGGAGGGAGAGGAACCATGGCGCACATACTGGCAGGGTGCAAGGTAGCCCTCAGCCAGGGGAGATACAGATGGCGCCACAATAAGGTCCTCCGGACACTGGCAGACATCTTGGAGCGGGAAAGAGTGAAAAAGCGCCACACCAAGGCAAGACAAACAGCAGCTATCCAGTTCATCAAGGAGGGGGAGAAACCACCAGCCTCCAAGACGATCAAGAAGACCCTCCTGCAAATGGCACAATCATGGGAGATGAGGGTCGACCTGGGAAGAAAGCTGCTCTTCCCCCAGGTGGTGCAAACATCACTGAGGCCTGATGTGGTGATATGGTCTGAGGAGGCAAAGAAAATCATCTTGATCGAACTGACTGTGCCATGGGAAGATGGGTGCGAGGAGGCTGCTGAGAGGAAAGCTACCAAGTATCAAGACCTCGTCCATCAATGTAAGGAGAAAGGATGGCAAGCGTGGCTCTTTCCAATCGAGGTTGGTTGCAGAGGTTTTCCGGCGCAGTCAGTATGGAGGACACTTACTGCCCTGGGAATTGCAGGATGTGAGAGGAGGGCAGCAGTATGTAGGTTGGGGGAGGCAGCAGAAAGAGCATCTTGTTGGCTTTGGAATAGGAGGGTGGAGCAAAGCTGGGGGCCAGGAGAAGATGGGCAGTGACTGGCCATCACTGCCAACCCGCCAACTGGAGGGCGTCGTGGTTCAGGGTTGAAACGCCCAGTGAAGGTTGGACACCACCTGATGACATCTTCTCCTGGCTGAAAGCTTCAGTCATATATTTATGATTGTAAGAGGTAGCATCGATGTAGATGTATTCAATAGTAGAACATTAGATTTGTTGCCGCTAGGAGGGTGTAGTGCAGATAGGCTACGGAATAAGACCATTAAATGCTGAAAATATTTTCTTTTACATACTATACAAACAAAAAACATGGTAATAACCAGAAAAAAACTTTCACATTTTCTAGGAAAAATAAATGCAATTTTAACAATGTTTTGCTTCAACTTATCATTTTTACACGAAGAAGCAAAAAATGTTTAAAATTGAAGTGAATTTCCTTTAGACATTTAATGTTGTTCATACTTGTTCAGGTTTTTCACATTTTATTCTCACATTACAGTTTGTAAATGTCAATATTTCCATATTTTCATGTTATTTATTTAAAGTAAAAATGTGCAGTTTTCATTATCGACATAATATCAAATGTTTTTCACATCAAACCCAGGAGAAAACATGAATTTATTATTTTATAAGAAAACCTACACCTGTTGTTGTTCTTCTTCTATGGTTGTTTCCAATTGTTTCTCTCCCAGTCGTCGCAGCATCACTTTGTTACGCCCGCCCTCTGACTCTATACTTGGTCGGCCAGTTTCAGGGAAATCTAGCCAAAAGTTACATTTAGCAAAACTAGACTACTACTGTAGAATATTAGATTTGCTGCCGCTAGGCGTGTCTGGCGCAACTATGCTAGGATGTTCCTTTAATTGTAGCATGTTCTAAATGTTCCTTAAAAATCTTTCAATTGGTTCAAAATGCAGCAGCAAGATTATTAACAGGATCAAACAGAAGAGAACACATCACCCCTGTGCTCCAAACCCTTCACTGGCTACCAGTTGAGTTTAGAATTAAATTTAAAATCCTCCTCTTTACATATAAAACCTTTAATGGCTCAGTAGAACCCTTCGTTCTCAGAATACAGGTCTACTGGAGGTTCCCAGGGTCTGTAAAAGTACAGTAGGAGGAAAAGTCTTTAGTTACCATGGTTACGGTCTTATGGAATCAGCTTCCATGTAATATTAAAGAGGCCGTCTTAGCTGCCCTAGAAGCTAGAATGCTGGGGGAAGTACAGGCACTGAGTCCTATCACCTCTTGGTCTCTCTCAATTCAATTTTCAATTCAATTTTATTTATAGAACCCTTAAGTTACAACAATGTCACTTCATAGGGCTTTACAAAAAACACACAAAAACCTCTCTCTCTCTCATCTGTATTTATAATTTCTTAAACCTATTTTTCATACCAATTCTGTTCATGACTTTTCACCCAGTGTCTCCTTTCCAACTCTCTCAGTAGTATCTGAGAGCCAGGATCTGGAGTGACTCACCTGTGTCCTGTGTTGACCTGTGACCTCACCCATCTGGTGTCTGAACCTGACCCCCCCTCCTTTCATCTACAAATGGACGTTCATCTATAGTCTGTCTGTCCATGGGAGTGGATCTGTCCTTCACTGTGGTTCTCCCCAAGAGTTTTTCTTTTTCGCACTGGGTTTTGGAGTTTTTTCTTGCTGAGAAGGAGGGTCTAAGGACAGGGGATGTTCCTCCGCCTCCTCTTGGATGTTCCCTCAACCTCCTCTTGGATGTTCCTTCGCCTCCTCTTGGATGTTCCTCCACCTCCTCTTGGATGTTCCTCCACCTCCTCTTGGATGTTCCTCCGCCTCTTCTTGGATGTTCCCTCAACCTCCTCTTGGATGTTCCCTCGTCTCCTCTGTCCTCCTCTGTTTCCTCATTTCTCTTTCTCTCTGTGTCTCATGGGCTCGTTTTCCTTTTCACATGAGATTATGAGCGATAACGGAGGAGGTGTGGAGTGCTGAGATAGGGAGAAATGGCCTCACACTCTGAGCCCTGATGTTTAGTCAATATCCTCCTCCTCCTTTTCCTTCTCCTTTTCCTCCTCCTCCTCCTCCTCTTCCTCCTCCACATTAGAATCATGGACCTTGGTCTTTATGTGGGAAATACATTCTTTTTGCAGATTACCTGTGAAAGTCATCATTTTAACATGAACTAACCTTGAACATTGCCGTGCGTATGTAAATGGTCCATCAGAGGTAATCGATGGTGGAAAAGCCTTGAGCGCTTCAGCTTTTAACGACTCGTGCCTTGTAAGACAAGCTGAGGGGTCAGAGTGTTTCTGAAGCTTCATAATGTCAGTGCGCTGGTTAAAAAGTCTTTGGTCACTGCATGTGTCATATTAGAACAGCTGGACCTGGCTTTAAAACAGCTGCTGCTCATTCATCTGCTGCCAGCAGAGGTGGTTAAAGTATACTCACATTCTGTACTTCAGTACACGTACAGTTACTGGTGTGAAAATAGTGATTCAACTGCTTTACTGAAGTAAAAGTAAAAAAAAATACAACTTCTGAACTGCAATAAAGTAAAAAGTAAAGCTGCATTTTTTTCTATTCTATTTCTATTTCTTTCTATTCATTTTCAAAAAATATCCAAAAATAAATCCTTTAAAAGTGAGTTAGTTTGTAAATGATGTGTGTTATTGGGTCATGGTACTGAGTTTAGTGGGTATGGACAGAACATTTAGGAAAAATGTCACGGATCGGGGTGAGGTGAAAGGAGGACTCCATTGCACAGTACTGAAGGGCAAAATAATTTAATAACAAAACTACAACATAAAGACAAGACAAACACAACCTGGGAGTGGACGGCCAGAGTCCGTGGTGATGATGAGTGTCCGGGTTATGGTGATTGGGGAGATGGAAGCAATAGTCCGGGTTATGGGGGTGACATATCTGAATGGTCCTGCACTGGCAGCTACAAGCCTTACTGCTTATATAGCCACCGATTAGGAACGGCTTGCAGCTGCGCAGTGCAGGACCAGGTGAGTGTGGAGATTGGGGGAAAGGTCACTGGAGCGGAGGTCATGACAAAAATTCCAAAGTTATATATAAAAAAGGATAATTATGAGATTTAACAAATCTAAATCGTGAGATAAAACGTTAAACTTACGAGGAAGAATTCTAATATAGTAAGTCATAATTTATGATTTACAACTTCTTTTTCACACGGTCACATTTGTCTAGTTTGAAAAAGTAATGAGTCTATTCTGAGAATGTAAAGAGTATAAAGTACAGATATTTATATAAATGTAAAGAGTATAAAGTACAAATATTTATATAAATGTAAAGAGTATAAAGTACAGATATTTATATAAATGTAAAGAGTATAAAGTACATATATTTATATAAATGTAAAGAGTATAAAGTACATATATTTATATAAATGTAAAGAGTATAAAGTACATATATTTATATAAATGTAAAGAGTATAAAGTACAGTATTAACAATTCATGAAAAATGCAGTTAATGTAGTTACGTCATTCATTTCCCCCCGAGGGTTAAAAATATAAAAGTATTTAAATTTTGTACTTTCGTATATTTTGAGGTTTCATTGTTTTCATCTTTTCAGTTTCAGATCTTTTTTTTTTTTTTTTACTTTCAGATTTTTCACAAGTAAAACTTATGGCCCTGATTGTGTGTGTGTGTGTGTGTGTGTGTGTGTGTGTGTGTGTGTGTGTGTGTGTGTGTGTGTGTGTGTGTGTGTGTGTGTGTGTGTGAGGAGGGGGGGTGTGGCCTGGACTCATGAGTGACAGCACAACAAACAGGCTTAGGGACCTCCCACACATGTTCCCTTCAGGGATGATATTGATACTTCTACAGACTGACACCCCCCCCCCCCTCAGCTTTCTTATCCCAAATACCCCCCACCACCACCCACAGTGTCCCAACGCCCCCCTGGAGTTTATGATTATAGCTCAGAGCACATGTTTGACCTCTGACCATTTTTCACATCAGTTCAGTCGTGTTTGAAGTTTTATCGATATGCAATAATTAAAATAATAATAATGATAATACTGTTGTGAAAAAGTACTGAGATGTGTGTCTAAAACTGCAACAAAAAGAGACAGTGGTGCTGAAGTACACTACTGAAATATTTGTACAGTACTTAAGTATATTTACAATTAGAATATTATAGAATATAATATGTATGTTATGTGTATATATATTATAGAATATAGTCTAAAAATGATGCAGAAAAATGAATTTATGCATTTATTACATCTAGATTAGATTATTGTAACTCCTTACTTGTAGCGTTTCCTAAATATTCCTTAAAAAGCTTCAACTGGTTCAAAATGCAGCAGCAAGATTATTAACAAAGATCAAATAGAAGAGAACACATCACCCCTGTGCTCCAAACCCTGACCCCTGACCCCTAACCCTATCACCCCTGTGCTCCAAACCCTGACCCCTGACCCCTAACCCTATCACCCCTGTGCTCCAAACCCTGACCCCTGACCCCTAACCCTATCACCCCTGTGCTCCAAACCCTTCACTGGCTACCAGTTGAGTTTAAAATTAAATTTAAAATCATCCTCCTTACATATAAAACCATTAATGGTATGGGTTAGGGTTAGGGGTCAGAGGTCAGGGGTTAATGGTACGGGCCCCTCTTATCTTAAAGATGATCTGGTTCTGTACCAGCCCAATAGAACCCTTCGTTCTCAGAATGCAGGTTTATTGAAAGTTCCCAGGGTTTCTAAAAGTACAGTAGGAGCTAGAGCCTTTAGTTACCATGGTTACATGGAACCAGCTTCCATTTAATATTAAAGACGTCAACACAGTCTCTACATTTAAAATTAGGTTGAAAACATTCCTGTTTGAGAAAAACTATGGTCAGGTTAGTTAAAAACAGACTGAAGTCACAGTTCAGTCTAAGCTGCGCTAGGAGATGCTGGGGGAAGTACAGGCAGTGAGCCCCTTCTCTCTCTCTCTCTCTCTCTCTCTCTCTCTCTCTCTTTCTCTCGTCTGTATTTATAATTTCTTAAATCTATCTCACATACCAGGTCTGTTCATGGTTAGTCTCTCCCCACTCAACTCACTCAGCAGTATTCGCATAAGGACCCATAGACAAGAGGATCTGCAGAGACTTGACTGTGTCCTGTGCTGAACCTGTGACCCCAGACCTCCTCCCTCACCCTCACCTGTCTGATGGATGGACATGCCCCCCCCCCCCTTCATCTACAAATGGACATTCACCGATAGCAGGAATGGGCAAACTATTCCACATAGGGCCGGTGTGGCTACAGGTTTTTGTTCCAACCAACC
Source organism: Siphamia tubifer (assembly GCA_020466265.1). Classification (NCBI taxonomy): domain Eukaryota; kingdom Metazoa; phylum Chordata; class Actinopteri; order Kurtiformes; family Apogonidae; genus Siphamia; species Siphamia tubifer. The sequence continues at coordinate 54,986,230 of CM035786.1, forward strand.
AAGAGTTCACAGTTTGACCAATCAACTCTGAAAACTGAGATCAGTTAATTAATTGAGTCAAGTCTGGTGTGCTGCTGTTTGGTTAGAACAAATACCTGCAGCCACACTGGTCCTTTGGGAATGGTTTGCCCATGTCTGATCTATAGTCTGTCTGTCCATGGGAGTGGATCTGTCCTCAGTGTGGTTCTCCCCAAGATTTCTTCTTTAACACTGGGTTTTGGAGTTTTTTCTGGCAGAGGAGGGTCTAAGGACAGAAGGAGGGTCTAAGGACAGAGGGAGGGTCTAAGGACAGAAGGAGGGTCTAAGGACAGAGGGAGGGTCTAAGGACAGAAGGAGGGTCTAAGGACAGAGGGAGGGTCTAAGGACAGAAGGAGGGTCTAAGGACAGAGGGAGGGTCTAAGGACAGAGGGAGGGTCTAAGGACAGAAGGAGGGTCTAAGGACAGAGGGAGGGTCTAAGGACAGAAGGAGGGTCTAAGGACAGAGGGAGGGTCTAAGGACAGAAGGAGGGTCTAAGGACAGAGGGAGGGTCTAAGGACAGAGGGAGGGTCTAAGGACAGAGGGAGGGTCTAAGGACAGAAGGAGGGTCTAAGGACAGAAGGAGGGTCTAAGGACAGAGGGAGGGTCTAAGGACAGAAGGAGGGTCTAAGGACAGAGGGAGGGTCTAAGGACAGAGGGAGGGTCTAAAGACAGAAGGAGGGTCTAAGGACAGAGGGAGGGTCTAAGGACAGAAGGAGGGTCTAAGGACAGAAGGAGGGTCTAAGGACAGAGGGAGGGTCTAAGGACAGAAGGAGGGTCTAAGGACAGAGGGAGGGTCTAAGGACAGAAGGAGGGTCTAAGGACAGAGGGAGGGTCTAAGGACAGAAGGAGGGTCTAAGGACAGAGGGAGGGTCTAAGGACAGAGGGAGGGTCTAAGGACAGAGGGAGGGTCTAAGGACAGAAGGAGGGTCTAAGGACAGAGGGAGGGTCTAAGGACAGAAGGAGGGTCTAAGGACAGAGGGAGGGTCTAAGGACAGAGGGAGGGTCTAAAGACAGAAGGAGGGTCTAAGGACAGAGGGAGGGTCTAAGGACAGAAGGAGGGTCTAAGGACAGAGGGAGGGTCTAAGGACAGAAGGAGGGTCTAAGGACAGAGGGAGGGTCTAAGGACAGAAGGAGGGTCTAAGGACAGAGGGAGGGTCTAAGGACAGAGGGAGGGTCTAAGGACAGAGGGAGGGTCTAAGGACAGAGGGAGGGTCTAAGGACAGAAGGAGGGTCTAAGGACAGAGGGAGGGTCTAAGGACAGAGGGAGGGTCTAAAGACAGAAGGAGGGTCTAAGGACAGAGGGAGGGTCTAAGGACAGAAGGAGGGTCTAAGGACAGAAGGAGGGTCTAAGGACAGAGGGAGGGTCTAAGGACAGAAGGAGGGTCTAAGGACAGAGGGAGGGTCTAAGGACAGAAGGAGGGTCTAAGGACAGAGGGAGGGTCTAAGGACAGAGGGAGGGTCTAAAGACAGAAGGAGGGTCTAAGGACAGAGGGAGGGTCTAAGGACATGGGAGGTGATTCAGTTGAATTGAATTGGAGTATTTGTACTGCATTAAAGTACAGTACTGAAGTATTTGTACTGTGTTGAAGTACAGTAGTGGAACACTTCAATTGTATTTTTTTTTTCTTTTACATGTATAGACCATAACTTGGTGAACGCAGACTCAGTCCAGCTGTTTCCAGACCATGTGGTCCATTAACAGTCTGTAGTTGGTCTGTTTCCACTGGTCCGTTACTGGTGGTCTGTTTCCAGTGGTCCGTTACTGGTGGTCTGTTGCCACTGGTCCGTTACTGGTGGTCTGTTGCCACTGGTCCGTTACTGGTGGTCTGTTGCTACTGGTCCGTTACTGGTGGTCTGTTGCCACTGGTCCGTTACTGGTGGTCTGTTGCCACTGGTCCGTTACTGGTGGTCTGTTGCTACTGGTCCGTTACTGGTGGTCTGTTGCCACTGGTCCGTTACTGGTGGTCTGTTGCCACTGGTCCGTTACTGGTGGTCTGTTGCCACTGGTCCGTTACTGGTGGTCTGTTGCCACTGGTCCGTTACTGGTGGTCTGTTTCCAGTGGTCCATTACTGGTGGTCTGTTGCCACTGGTCCGTTACTGGTGGTCTGTTGCCACTGGTCCGTTACTGGTGGTCTGTTGTCACTGGTCCATTACTGGTGGTCTGTTGCCACTGGTCCGTTACTGGTGGTCTGTTGCCACTGGTCCGTTACTGGTGGTCTGTTGCCACTGGTCCGTTACTGGTGGTCTGTTTCCAGTGGTCCATTACTGGTGGTCTGTTGTCACTGGTCCATTACTGGTGGTCTGTTGCCACTGGTCCGTTACTGGTGGTCCGTTGCCAGTGGTGCGTGCTGACTGCAGCGTGCTCTGTTCTTTCTTTCATATTTTTGGGCAGTTTTGTGTCTGCAGCACAAACAGCTGTTCATGTGCATGTTATCACACACACACATAGTGTCTGGTTAGTGCAGGTTATTGATCAGTGATCAGTGGAATCATCTTAACCTTTGACCTGCTGAACCACAAACACATTTGAGTCTCAGACCTGGAACTAAAAAGGACAAGAAATGAAACCAGGTCTTTTAAAAACCTGCACCAGGAGGTTTACCTCCACACACCCAAACTCTGAGGGACTGAGGGGGGTTGTCCTGCTCCTGGGGGGGGGGGGTCTGTACTGCAGTACAAGTACAGCTACTGGTGTGAAAAAATACTCTGTGAAAAGTATAAGTAGTGATTCAACTGCTTTACTGAAGTAAAAGTAAAAAAGTATAACAAATGTCAAAAATATCCAAAAATAAATCCTTTAAAAGTGAGTTTGTGTATAGATGATGTGTTATGTTGGGTCATGATACTCAATTTACTGGGTATGGACAGAACATTTAGGAAAAATTCAAAAGTCAGAAAAAGGAGATTTAAAAAAAAAAAAAGCATATTTGTGACCCACCACCACGAAACCAGGCATAAGTGGCACTGAGCCGTTCAGAGCTACAGCCAAATTTAGGCTGGAAGGTGATTTGTTATTAGTGTTTACACCTTATCAAAAAACGGTACCTTAACACCTCTATGTTCACTTCCTGTGGTCATTACATTTAAATCCAATCAATAAAGGTGTTTATTGAGTCAATTATTTAAGCGGTGACAAAAGTTCAGGTATTGCTGAGCAAAGACAAAGACGACTTCCACCTCTTTTCGCCGAACAAAACGATCTCCGTTCCGTGGGTAAACACCCAAGTGTTTGGTACGAGGTAAAAGCTTATATTGAATGTTCTGTCCAATGGTGTAAGCCAAATGATTATAATACGTCACACTTCTGTCCTATTATTATAATATATAAAACTTCTGTGACATGTCCATCAGAGTGTCCTTTAACATCTGTCAACAATTTGTGTCAATCGGATACAAATTATTATGCGTTGCTAAGGACTTCCTACCCCAAAACAGTCCAAAACTTTAACGGACAATATCTAAAAATATGCAAATTGTAAAATATGTCCAAATGTGGATATTAAAATGACCATAACTTTGGTTCTACTTATGATAGAAACATCATTTTTTCACCATCTTAAACCTTAGTTTCCACTCTACCAAGATACACACATAACTCTGTTTGGATTTACACACACTTATGCCTGGTTTCGTGGTGGTGGGTCACATTTATGAGATTAAAAGTCAAAATTATGATATAGTCAGTCCCAATTTCTGATTTACGACTGATTTTTCGTACTGTTACATTTGTCTAGTTTGAAAAAGTAATGAGTCTATTCTGAGAATGTGAGGAGTATAAAGTACAGATATTTATATAAATGTAAAGAGTATAAAGTACAGATATTTATATAAATATAAAGAGTATAAAGTACATATATTTATATAAATGTAAAGAGTATAAAGTACATATATTTATATAAATGTAAAGAGTATAAAGTACATATATTTATATAAATGTAAAGAGTATAAAGTACAGATATTTATATAAATGTAAAGAGTATAAAGTACAGATATTTATATAAATGTAAAGAGTATAAAGTACAGATATTTATATAAATGTAAAGAGTATAAAGTACATATATTTATATAAATGTAAAGAGTATAAAGTACAGATATTTATATAAATGTAAAGAGTATAAAGTACATATATTTATATAAATGTAAAGAGTATAAAGTACATATATTTATATAAATGTAAAGAGTATAAAGTACATATATTTATATAATAATGTAAGGAGTAAAAGTAAAAAGAAAAATAAATACTCGAGTAAAGTACAGATACTTAAAAACTGTATTTAAGTACAGTAAAGGAAGTACTTGTACTAAGTTACTCCCACCTCTGCATGATGGAAACATGGTGGAGGAGGTGTAGACGTGCGCCTCCTGCTGCAGTGGCTCCTGGTTTGTAACAGACGTTATCTTTGCTCTAATTAAGGCTGACATTGGCTCCATCAGTTTCACTTCTGCTTCATCCAGAGTGAAGCCACTGTGTGGTCTGAGTGGGGGTGATGTTCTCTCTATCTCACATATAAATACCCCCACATTAGCCCCACATGCCCCCCCTCACATTAGCCCCTCATACCCCCCATCTCACTCTGCCTCTGACACTCTGATCAATTCTCCATCAAATCCTAATGCTGTGGTTTAACTCAAGTGTGGCATCTTAATTAGAACGATAACTGCACACTGTCAGGGTCATCGACTGCACCCACGCACAGCCACGGCCGCATCGACAGCCTGCCACCGATATGAGGGGGGGGGGGGGCGCAGACGGAAGAATGGGGGGGCGGGTCTGTGGACTGTGGACCAGAGGGAAGACCAGAGGAGTGGGGGGTGGGGGGTCAAAGCGCAGAGGATGAACCAGAGGGAAGGGGGGGTCTGAAGACCTGGTTTGGTTTTGTACATGTACATTAACCAACTGCTGTGATTGGTTGAGTGGGTTAACCAGTGTTGGGTAAGTTACTAGTAAAGTCTAGTGAGTTATGCTATCAGTTACTTAACAATAAATGAAGCTTCACTCCACAAAAGCTAACACCTACAGAAATATAACAAGCTAAGTTACACAAATGCGGCAAAAGTGGTTCACTATATCAGAAGCTACTTCACGTTGTACTCATTTTAATGCCAGATTCATTCAAAATGACAGTCAGGTAAACTGTTTAATGTATTTATTAAAAAGTTCTAGGACCTACTGCCGTTTGGTTAGTTTCCCTCTGCTAGCTAGCTGGGTTTAAGCAATAGAAATGGCTATCAATGGTTGTTGTCACTGCTAACAGTTGTGCGTCTTATCAAACTACTTTCATCAGTTGTTGGTCAGTGTTAGCGGCTGCTATGTGCAGGTGCAAAACTGTTAGCAGTGACAACGCTAGCGCATTGATCACTATTGAGAGAAAGTAGCTCCAAGCAATTATGAGGTGTGACTTTTTGTTCCATGACGGTTTTGTTATGAAAATAAATCAGTCATTCCTGTTTTGGGAAGAAACACATTTTATTTTGTTGACCCCAGGAAACCTGCTGGGACTACTTTGGCTTTGACCTCACAGGACACTTTTGGGGGTAAGTCAGTGTGGGTGCACCAGAGTAAAGACACTGATGACAAACACATTCATCTGAAAAATACTGAAGTGTCCCTTTAACTGACTGCTGTGATTGGCTGAGCCAGTGCTACAGAGTCCCACCTCCTCTCCAGTCAGACATGAGACAGAGTTTGGTCTTTATGTGACAAATCCATAAATCAATAAATCATTGTATGTTTGACAGATTGTGGGCAGCAGCGGCAGCAGCAGCAGCAGCAGCGGCAGCAGCAGCAGCAGTGGCGCCGCAGCTTCTTTATCTACTATTTATGAAGCTGTCACTGGCGTCCCTGCACCTCCGTCCAGCGGTGCTCAGTCACAGAGTACCGTCTGAAATATTTAGATGTTTGCGTGCGTTTCACACCAGACCTGTGGAAAATCACAGGGGACGGAGGGTGCTGGAGGAGGAGGGGTTAAAGGTCATCTGTTTGTGTGTTCTGAGGTACACTGGAACGCTAAAGCTAACACACGCTAACGGGTCAGAACACAGGAGACTCTGGTCGCATCGTTGGCGTCGTCCACAATCCATTAAAACCTCTTCTGTTTGAATCATTAGATAGATGTAAACACTGGGAACAAAATGTATCACTTTATCAAAAAATTGTCCAGAATTTGTTCACAACTTTTTTTTATTTTTCCAGTCTCTCACTAAACTGCTCTTCCTTTAGTTCTCGACAGACTGCATTGATTCACTGAATTCAGTTTCAATCCAGATTAAAGAAAGTAACTGATCCAATATGAGTTTTTCACCAACAACCTCGTGTGTATGATTGAACATCTTTAACACAGTAACATGTCATTACCCAGTTACCTACTGTTGATCATCTATTGAATGAATCCCTTTTGTTGATAACAGACATCACAGGTGTGAGGACCTGATGAACACAGAGACATTGGACCTATTTTTTTATAGTGTTGCTTGTCTTTTTACACTGTTGAGTGAGTTTACAGTGTTGGTTTTTTTTTAATAGTGCTGGCTTTTTGTAAAGGGTTGGGTGTCTTATGGTTAGGGTTAGCCCAGTGTTAGGTGTTTTTTACACTGTTGGGCATTTGTTTTTTTACAACATTTTTACAGTGTTTTTTAAACTGCCTGGTGTGTTTTTTTCACTGAGTTGTTGGGGGGGTTTTATATTGCAGGGTGAGTTTTTTTTACATTGTTGGGCATTTGTTTTTCACACCATTTTTTACAGTGTTGGGTGCTTTTTTTACAGGATTTTTTACAGTGTTAGGTGTTTTTTATAGTGTTGGATGTTATTTTTACAGTGTAAGTTATTTTTTTTACCGTGTTGTGTGTTATTTACATATTTTTTCACGGTGTTAGGAGTTTTTTTATAGCGTGGGATGTTATTTTTACAGTGTTCGGTGTTTTATTACACTGTTGGGCATTTGTTGTTTTACAGTTTTTTACAGTGTTGTTGTTGTTCACAGGTAATTCACAGGTTTCATAGAACACTTGGTACCGGGCCTAATAATAACTTAATTCATTCATTATTTCTCTTGTATTTATTATCCGAGTCTGAAGAATCTTTTATTTTGAAAAGTGACCAGATTCTGTCGGTTCCATCTGTCACTTTAAAGTCCAAAATATAACCCACATGTTAGTAAAGAAAGTAAAAACAGATGTGTTTAGAAAGTTTCTTTTCAAAGAGTAAAAGTCGACTGAAGAAACAGAAGAAGAACCTCCAACTGTAGAGAAAAGGAAAGTTTAAACAGACAATACCAGGAGTTGGACTGAAATATGGATTTATGCTGACAGGTGATTCCCACAGACCACACCCACTCTGACCCATATAAACAATCTACGGAACCGACCCCGGTCCGTGGTAATAAAAAGGTTGTGGACCATTGACTACAGGACACACACATTCATTCATTGTTTTGGGTTTTTCTTCTGTTTGTGTTTATATGGAGGATAATTGGTGCCATTGTTTATATGAGTTCATATGATTTCAGTTTGATGTTTGTTCCATGTAAATATTATTGTGTGTTAATTAAATAATGTGGTCATTGTTATGTCCATGGGTGGAGCTTAGGGATATATAAAGGGGAGTGATTCCCAGTAGTGTGGGGGGTGTAGTAGAGGGGGGGTGTAGTAGAGATAAATTCTGTCGATTTGAAGTTAAAGTAAGAGTGTGGCTGAAATCAGTTTTTTTAGTGCTGAATGGTAAAAGAGACCAACTTTATTTTATTGTGTTTTCAGATCTATTGTAACTATTTTTACTTTTCATATTTTTACAATGTAAAAACGGTGCACTCCTCATCACTGCCTATTTTTGGACTTGCGTGTAAATAAATGAAAAACCACTGAAGTCAAACGAACCCTTGACAAATATATATATATATATATATATATATATATATATATATATATATATATATATATACTGTATATATATATATATATGTATATATATAATTTATTATTTAAGTATGTCCAACTGGCTGCTGTTACAGTTGTATTACTGTTGATTTGTTCCAGCAGACTAGCAAAGTATATTTTGCAGATTCAACATTATTATCAGTATTGTCACTGGAGTGGGGCTGTTGTGGCACCCCCCTCTTTGCCGCCATGTGCCCCACAGGTGCTGTGACCCTCGACTTGGTGCCCAGGTCAGAATTTGGCCCTTGATGAAATCTAATTGGGGAACCCTGGTGTAGTGTAATATCATTTTTACAGCGTTATTTTTTACAGTGTCGGGTGCTATTTTTTTACATTGTTGGGTGTTATTTTTTACAGTGTTGGGTGTTAAAAATTTTACAGTGTCGGGTGCTATTTTTTTTACATTGTTGGGTGATATCTTTTACAGTGTTCAGTGTTATTTTTTAGTGTTAGGTGTTATGTTTTAAAAGTGTTGGGTGTTATTCTTTTTACGGTGTTGGGTGTCATCTTTTACAGTATTAGGTGTCATTTTTTTACAGTGTTGGGTGTTATTTTTTGTGTTGGTATTATTTTTTACAGTGTTTGGTGTTATATATTTTTTACAGTGTTGGGTGTTCTAAATATTTTTAGTGCTTTTTTTTACAGTGTTTGGTGTTATATATTTTTACAGTGTTTGGGTGTTCTATATATTTTTTGTGTTATTTTTTACAGTGTTATATATTTTTACAGTGTTGGGTGTTCTATATATTTTTTTGTGTTATTTTTTACAGTGTTGGGATTTCCATATATTTTTTGAGTTATTCTTACAGTGTTTGGTGTTATATATTTTTACAGTGTTGGGTGTTATATATTTTTACAGTGTTGGGTTTTCCATATATTTTTTGAGTTATTTTTACAGTTTTTGGTGTTATATAGTTTTACAGTGTTGGGTGTTCTATATATTTTTTTGTGTTATTTTTTACAGTGTTGGGTGTTCTATATATTTTTGTTATTTTTTACAGTGTTGAGTTTTCCATATATTTTTTGTGTAATTTTTTTTTACAGTGTTTGGTGTTATATATTTTTACAGTGTTGGGTGTTATATATTTTTAGTGTTGGGTTTTCCATATATTTTTTGTGTTATTTTTTTTTACAGTGTTTGGTATTATATATTTTTACGGTGTTGGGTGTTCTATATATTTTTTGTGTTATTTTTTACAGTGTAAACCGTGGTCCTCTCCTACAGAAATCTTCCAGTGTCTTAATGAACTAACGTTCCCATCCTGCTTTAATCCACTCATTACAACATGATTATCCTGATTATTACAACACAACACAGACCTGCGGATCCAATTACCCAGAAGGCCGAGCGTTTCACTTTGGGATAATCCCTAAATGAGAGCGATTACCCTGTAAAAACCCTCCTGGTGTTCATGGTTTGATATTAAAATGAGTGGAATTTTCCTGTTCCGTCACCAATGGAAACGATGGAACCTTTGGTCAGTGTTCCAGACTTTTCTAAACACTTCACTTCTTCTTTTTCTACACTTTTCCTTAAAGCTCAGTGTCACAGCTGGATCCTGTTCTTAGATTTTAGTAATCATCCATTTTCACTGAAAGTATTTTGTTTGTTACAAAATACTCAAGGAACATGTTTTAAAATTCATGCTTTAAGAAATATAGAAAAGTTTCAGGGAAAATGGTTGAGTTTTTAGGTGGTGGATGATGACGTCATGTGAACCCACCGAAGCTGAACTCGTCATTGAACCCACACTCCACCTGTGGTCGTCCAGTGACTGAAGGGTTGGCGGTTCAAATCCAGTCTCTGGCTCTCCACATGTCCAAATGTCCTTGGATAAAGACAGTGAACTCTAAAGTGTTCTCAGTAGGTCTGGAAGAATGTTGCATGGCAGCTGCACCTACTGGTGTGTGTGAATGTGGGTGAATGTGTGTGAATGTGGGTGACTGTGGGTGAATGTGGGTGAATGTGGGTGAATATGTGTGAATGTGTGTGAATGTGGGTGAATGTGAGTGAATGTGGGTGAATGTGGGTGAATGTGTGTGAATGTGGGTGAATGTGTGTGAATATGTGTGAATGTGTGTGAATGTGGGTGAATGTGAGTGAATGTGGGTGAATGTGGGTGAATGTGTGTGAATGTGTGTGAATGTGAGTGAATGTGGGTGAATGTGGGTGAATATGTGTGAATGTGTGTGAATATGTGTGAATGTGGGTGAATGTGGGTGAATGTGGGTGAATATGTGTGAATGTGTGTGAATATGTGTGAATGTGGGTGAATGTGTGTGAATGTGGGTGAATGTCTGTGAATGTGGGTGAATGTGTGTGAATGTGGGTGAATGTGGGTGAATGTGTGTGAATATGTGTGAATGTGTGTGAATGTGGGTGAATGTGAGTGAATGTGGGTGAATGTGGGTGAATGTGTGTGAATGTGGGTGAATGTGGGTGAATGTGGGTGAATGTGGGTGAATGTGTGTGAATATGTGTGAATGTGTGTGAATGTGGGTGAATGTGAGTGAATGTGGGTGAATGTGGGTGAATGTGGGTGAATGTGGGTGAATGTGTGTGAATGTGGGTGAATGTGAGTGAATGTGGGTGAATGTGGGTGAATGTGGGTGAATGTGTGTGAATATGTGTGAATGTGTGTGAATGTGTGTGAATGTGGGTGAATGTGAGTGAATGTGGGTGAATGTGGGTGAATGTGTGTGAATGTGTGTGAATGTGGGTGAATGTGAGTGAATGTGGGTGAATGTGGGTGAATGTGTGTGAATGTGGGTGAATGTGCGTGAATGTGGGTGAATGTGGGTGAATGTGTGTGAATGTGGGTGAATATGTGTGAATGTGTGTGAATATGTGTGAATGTGTGTGAATATGTGTGAATGTGGGTGAATGTGGGTGAATGTGTGTGAATGTGGGTGAATGTCTGTGAATGTGGGTGAATGTGGGGCTAATGTAAAGTGCTTTAAGCACCATGAAGGTGGAACCCAACTATAGAAGTGCAGAACATTTACTTTTGGATTGACTTTTGAAACCATACACAGTGGTACCTCTACTTACGAAATTCCCAGCTAACGAAAAATCCAAGTAACAAAAAACCTTTACCTCGATTTTTTGTCTCTAAATATGAAAGAAAATTATATTTATGAAAGGAAACAGATCTCTGAGATATAAATTCAGTACATTACTATACGTAACTACGTAATGTACGTAAATACACCACGTACCGACTGTACGTATCATCCCATTGGCGATGAGGGAATTACCCATGATGCTTTTCGTTACCCTTTGACCCTCATTCATCATGGAGCGGTGCCCTGTGTGTTACCGGCTGTTGTGTCTCCATGGTAACACAGACACTTTAACGGTCATTTCTCCACCTAGACCAGCGCTTGTAGGATCAAAGGTTCAGTTGAACTGTGTGAGAAGAGCATATGACCCACACACTATTGTTAAAAACTTGGACTCTGCAAACCTGGAGACACGGAGACGCTACAGAGCAGCGGCGTCTCCCTCCCACAGAGGACGAGGCTTGATTTACAGATAAGCTAAGAGCTAAGCTAAAAGCTAACCTGTTCCGACTGGACTACCTGAAGCTGGACTTAAACACCAAACATGATCCACCAGACTGATGGATCCTCATTCTCACCCAGACGTGGATCAAGTCTTCGGTCCCAGACACCGACATTAGCCTGGACGGACTAACAATAGACAGACAGACAGACAGACAGAAGCCATGTTCTCACAGGTAAAACCAGGGGGTGGTGTTTGTATCTACACTAACAACAGCTGGTGTTCACCTGGATGAGCTGAAATCTACATCTACAGTTTCTTTAAAAACTATATTTCATACAAGATCTGTACATGTTTATAATTTTTAAAGGGTTTGACAAGTAGTACTGGAGAACAAATTAGACCTTTTACATGTACAAAAACACTTCTGAATGAGTTAATTTCATAAATAGAGGTACTTGGAAACGCCATTGGAACCATCATTAGAACCACTGTTAGAACTGTAGCTGCCATCGAAGTCAGAATAAATAAATAGATTAATAAATATTAGTTAAAAATAGATTAATAAATATTAGTTAATAAATAATAGGTTAATAAATAAGGTTAAAAATATAGTTCATAAATATATACATTTCTACTAAAACAGTATTAATAGTTAAATATTAAAAGCAACATTTATTTTATTCCATGTATTTTCTTTGTTTTGATATGGGGAACGTGTCCTAATTGAGATGGGAACTAAAGTTTGTTGCCGCGGGTTGAGGGGTGTCACCTTTGAGGGTCGGAACTTATCAGTCGGACTTGCCTGGACCAAGCTAGCAGGCAGACACTATGCTAATTCCACTGCCTAACATCAGCGACGATTAAGAAGACGTTGAATAAAGTGCATTTCTGCATAGTGCAATAAAGGACTGAAGATTACTAATTTTCTCTCAAGGGAAAGCGGCCAATGAGGTATATTTTTTGTTTACTGTCATTTTGTTAGACTTAAGAGATTAAGTGTAATATCAAGTTGTTGAGTTATGTAACAATACGACCACAGAGGTCTTTTTCTTTGTCTAATATTGTATTTTTATTTGCATTTCTTTCTGTATTGTCTCCAGTTCTCACGGCATAAGTACACCATCATACTCTCTGTGTGATTAAAAGCCCGTAATGAGACAAGAACGACTTGGTTTCGTGATTTCGACTTGAGAGGGAATTACAAGAACCATCATAAGAACCATCATTAGAACCATCATTAGAACCATCATTAGAACCATCATTAGAACCACTGTTAGAACCACTGTTAGAACCATTGTTGGAAGCATCGTTGTCGAGTCATAGTTTCAGTTTTTTGTTCTTTGGTTTTTTTGCTCATTTTGATTCAAACACAGAAGGTAAAATCGTCTTCTTTCTATTTTTCATTCAGTGAAACTCAATCCATGTTCGTACCTGGAAAACAGCCCTGCACCTCCTCCCACTGCCCCCTCCTGCACCTCCTCCCACTGTTCCCTCCTGCACCTCCTCCCACTGCCCCCTCCTGCACCTCCTCCCATTGTTCTCTCCTGCACCTCTTCCCACTGCCCCCTCCTGCACCTCCTCCTACTGTTCTCTCCTGCACCTCCTCCCACTGTTCCCTCCTGCACCTCCTCCCACTGTTCTCTCCTGCACCTCCTCCCACTGCCCCCACCTGCACCTCCTCCCACTGTTCCCTCCTGCACCTCCTCCCACTGTTCTCTCCTGCACCTCCTCCCACTGTTCTCTCCTGCACCTCCTCCCACTGTTCCCTCCTGCACCTCCTCCCACTGTTCTCTCCTGCACCTCCTCCCACTGCCCCCTCCTGCACCTCCTCCCACTGTTCTCTCCTGCACCTCCTCCCACTGCCCCCTCCTGCACCTCCTCCCACTGTTCTCTCCTGCACCTCCTCCCACTGTTCCCTCCTGCACCTCCTCCCACTGTTCTCTCCTGCACCTCCTCCCACTGCCCCCACCTGCACCTCCTCCCACTGTTCCCTCCTGCACCTCCTCCCACTGTTCTCTCCTGCACCTCCTCCCACTGCCCCCTCCTGCACCTCCTCCCACTGCCCCCTCCTGCACCTCCTCCCACTGTTCCCTCCTGCACCTCCTCCCACTGTTCTCTCCTGCACCTCCTCCCACTGCCCCCTCCTGCACCTCCTCCCACTGTTCCCTCCTGCACCTCCTCCCACTGCCCCCTCCTGCACCTCCTCCCATTGTTCTCTCCTGCACCTCTTCCCACTGCCCCCTCCTGCACCTCCTCCCACTGTTCCCTCCTGCACCTCCTCCCACTGTTCTCTCCTGCACCTCCTCCCACTGTTCCCTCCTGCACCTCCTCCCACTGTTCTCTCCTGCACCTCCTCCCACTGCCCCCTCCTGCACCTCCTCCCACTGTTCTCTCCTGCACCTCCTCCCACTGTTCCCTCCTGCACCTCCTCCCACTGTTCTCTCCTGCACCTCCTCCCACTGCCCCCACCTGCACCTCCTCCCACTGTTCCCTCCTGCACCTCCTCCCACTGTTCTCTCCTGCACCTCCTCCCACTGCCCCCTCCTGCACCTCCTCCCACTGTTCTCTCCTGCACCTCCTCCCACTGCCCCCTCCTGCACCTCCTCCCACTGTTCTCTCCTGCACCTCCTCCCACTGCCCCCTCCTGCACCTCCTCCCACTGTTCTCTCCTGCACCTCCTCCCACTGTTCCCTCCTGCACCTCCTCCCACTGTTCTCTCCTGCACCTCCTCCCACTGCCCCCACCTGCACCTCCTCCCACTGTTCTCTCCTGCACCTCCTCCCACTGCCCCCTCCTGCACCTCCTCCCACTGTTCCCTCCTGCACCTCCTCCCACTGTTCTCTCCTGCACCTCCTCCCACTGCCCCCTCCTGCACCTCCTCCCACTGTTCTCTCCTGCACCTCCTCCCACTGTTCCCTCCTGCACCTCCTCCCACTGTTCTCTCCTGCACCTCCTCCCACTGCCCCCTCCTGCACCTCCTCCCACTGTTCTCTCCTGCACCTCCTCCCACTGCCCCCTCCTGCACCTCCTCCCACTGTTCTCTCCTGCACCTCCTCCCACTGTTCCCTCCTGCACCTCCTCCCACTGTTCTCTCCTGCACCTCCTCCCACTGCCCCCACCTGCACCTCCTCCCACTGTTCCCTCCTGCACCTCCTCCCACTGTTCTCTCCTGCACCTCCTCCCACTGCCCCCTCCTGCACCTCCTCCCACTGCCCCCTCCTGCACCTCCTCCCACTGTTCCCTCCTGCACCTCCTCCCACTGTTCTCTCCTGCACCTCCTCCCACTGCCCCCTCCTGCACCTCCTCCCACTGTTCTCTCCTGCACCTCCTCCCACTGCCCCCTCCTGCACCTCCTCCCACTGTTCTCTCCTGCACCTCCTCCCACTGTCCCCTCCTGCACCTCCTCCCACTGCCCCCTCCTGCACCTCCTCCCACTGTTCCCTCCTGCACCTCCTCCCACTGCCCCCTCCTGCACCTCCTCCCACTGCCCCCTCCTGCACCTCCTCCCACTGTTCTCTCCTGCACCTCCTCCCACTGCCCCCTCCTGCACCTCCTCCCACTGTTCAATTCAATTCAATTTTATTTATAAAGCCCTAAATCACAACAAAGTCGTCTCAGAGGGCTTTACAAAATCATAATCAACTACAGAAATACATGAAAAAGTCCCAGGCATCCCCTGTCCTTAGACCCTCCCCCTGTCCTTAGACCCTCCTTCTCGGCAAGAAAAAACTTCCAAACCCAGTGGGAAAAAGAAGAAATCTCGAGGAGAACCACATTGAAGGACAGATCCACTCCCATGGACGGACAGACTATAGATGAACGTCCATTTATAAATGCAGGAAGGGGGGGCTGGTCCAGACAGGCAGGGGCGGTGGTCCGGGGTCACAGGTCGGCACAGGCGAGATACTGCAGATCCTGTCGTCCATGGCTCCCGTGCAGGCACTGTCAGGAGAGCCACCACTCCCCCCAGGGGGGGGGAGGGGGGGAAAGGGGACACCAGGTGACTAGTCATGAACAGACTTGGTAAGAAAGATATGTTATAAAAATTACAGAAACAGATGTGAGGAAGAGAAAGAGAAG
>CM035786.1:55006769-55039269 GCA_020466265.1 Siphamia tubifer
GAGACAAATAAAGATACTTTAACTTTGATCTGATACTAGTTTGAATCAAAGACAAAAAGAAAAAATATTAAAAATGAAAATAATGTTATTGATAATTAGTCATTAATCATCTTTGATCAATGATGTATTTCTTTTGAACTCACAGAACGACGTCCCATCATGCATCTGTTTTCTGTGGCCCTGTAGCACCGCCCTGTGGCCAGACCTGGACTAGACCTGAACCATACCTGGACTAGACCTGGACTAGACCTGAACCATACCTGGACAAGACCTGGACTAGACCTGAACCATACCTGGACTAGACCTGGACTAGACCTGAACCATACCTGGACTAGACCTGAACCATACCTGGACTAGACCTGAACCATACCTGGACTAGACCTGAACCAGAACCAGTTTCTGCCCAGTGCTCTGAATGTCAAAGTGAAGAAATTCAATGAATCTAGTTCTAGTTAAACTCTGACCCTAGACCAGATCTCCTCCTCGTCCTCCTCCTCTTCTAATAAATGTGTGTATGAATAAATAACTCTTCCTCAGATCATCGTCTCCTCCTCTTCCTCTCTGCTTCTTAGACACTGACCTTCATACATTTTTAATCACATGTTTCTTTAAAACCGGTCCTGACCCTTTTCACTCACTTTAAGTGTGTATTATTGTGTGTATTATTGTGTGTATTACTGTGTGTATTATTGTGTGTATTATTGTGTGTATTACTGTGTGTATTATTGTGTGTATTACTGTGTGTATTATTGTGTGTATTATTGTGTGTATCACTGTGTGTATTATTGTGTGTATTATTGTGTGTATTATTGTGTGTATTACTGTGTGTATTATTGTGTGTATTATTGTGTGTATTATTGTGTGTATTATTGTGTGTATCACTGTGTGTATTATTGTGTGTATTACTGTGTGTATTACTGTGTGTATCACTGTGTGTATTATTGTGTGTATTATTGTGTGTATCACTGTGTGTATTATTGTGTGTATTATTGTGTGTATTATTGTGTGTATTACTGTGTGTATTATTGTGTGTATTATTGTGTGTATTATTGTGTGTATTATTGTGTGTATCACTGTGTGTATTATTGTGTGTATTATTGTGTGTATTATTGTGTGTATTATTGTGTGTATCACTGTGTGTATTATTGTGTGTATTATTGTGTGTATTACTGTGTGTATTACTGTGTGTATTATTGTGTGTATTATTGTGTGTATTATTGTGTGTATTACTGTGTGTATTATTGTGTGTATTACTGTGTGTATTATTGTGTGTATTATTGTGTGTATTGCTGTGTGTATTATTGTGTGTATTACTATGTGTATTATTGTGTGTATTATTGTGTGTATTACTGTGTGTATTACTGTGTGTATTATTGTGTGTATTATTGTGTGTATTATTGTGTGTATTACTGTGTGTATTATTGTGTGTATTACTGTGTGTATTATTGTGTGTATAATGTGTGTATTATTGTGTGTATTATTGTGTGTATTACTGTGTGTATTATTGTGTGTATTATTGTGTGTATTACTGTGTGTATTACTGTGTGTATTATTGTGTGTATTACTGTGTGTATTACTGTGTGTATTATTGTGTGTATTATTGTGTGTATTATTGTGTGTATTACTGTGTGTATTATTGTGTGTATTACTGTGTGTATTATTGTGTGTATAATGTGTGTATTATTGTGTGTATTACTGTGTGTATTATTGTGTGTATTATTGTGTGTATTATTGTGTGTATTACTGTGTGTATTATTGTGTGTATTATTGTGTGTATTATTGTGTGTATTATTGTGTGTATCACTGTGTGTATTATTGTGTGTATTACTGTGTGTATTACTGTGTGTATCACTGTGTGTATTATTGTGTGTATTATTGTGTGTATCACTGTGTGTATTATTGTGTGTATTATTGTGTGTATTATTGTGTGTATTACTGTGTGTATTATTGTGTGTATTATTGTGTGTATTATTGTGTGTATTATTGTGTGTATCACTGTGTGTATTATTGTGTGTATTATTGTGTGTATTATTGTGTGTATTATTGTGTGTATCACTGTGTGTATTATTGTGTGTATTATTGTGTGTATTACTGTGTGTATTACTGTGTGTATTATTGTGTGTATTATTGTGTGTATTATTGTGTGTATTACTGTGTGTATTATTGTGTGTATTACTGTGTGTATTATTGTGTGTATTATTGTGTGTATTGCTGTGTGTATTATTGTGTGTATTACTATGTGTATTATTGTGTGTATTATTGTGTGTATTACTGTGTGTATTACTGTGTGTATTATTGTGTGTATTATTGTGTGTATTATTGTGTGTATTACTGTGTGTATTATTGTGTGTATTACTGTGTGTATTATTGTGTGTATAATGTGTGTATTATTGTGTGTATTATTGTGTGTATTACTGTGTGTATTATTGTGTGTATTATTGTGTGTATTACTGTGTGTATTACTGTGTGTATTATTGTGTGTATTATTGTGTGTATTATTGTGTGTATTACTATGTGTATTATTGTGTGTATTATTGTGTGTATTACTGTGTGTATTACTGTGTGTATTATTGTGTGTATTATTGTGTGTATTATTGTGTGTATTACTGTGTGTATTATTGTGTGTATTACTGTGTGTATTATTGTGTGTATTATTGTGTGTATTACTGTGTGTATTATTGTGTGTATTATTGTGTGTATTACTGTGTGTATCACTGTGTGTATTATTGTGTGTATTATTGTGTGTATCACTGTGTGTATTATTGTGTGTATTATTGTGTGTATTATTGTGTGTATTACTGTGTGTATTATTGTGTGTATTATTGTGTGTATTATTGTGTGTATTATTGTGTGTATCACTGTGTGTATTATTGTGTGTATTATTGTGTGTATTATTGTGTGTATTATTGTGTGTATCACTGTGTGTATTATTGTGTGTATTATTGTGTGTATTACTGTGTGTATTACTGTGTGTATTATTGTGTGTATTATTGTGTGTATCACTGTGTGTATTATTGTGTGTATTATTGTGTGTATTATTGTGTGTATTATTGTGTGTATCACTGTGTGTATTATTGTGTGTATTATTGTGTGTATTACTGTGTGTATTACTGTGTGTATTATTGTGTGTATTACTGTGTGTATTACTGTGTGTATTACTGTGTGTATTATTGTGTGTATTATTGTGTGTATTACTGTGTGTATTATTGTGTGTATTACTGTGTGTATTATTGTGTGTATTATTGTGTGTATTGCTGTGTGTATTATTGTGTGTATTACTATGTGTATTATTGTGTGTATTATTGTGTGTATTACTGTGTGTATTACTGTGTGTATTATTGTGTGTATTATTGTGTGTATTATTGTGTGTATTACTGTGTGTATTATTGTGTGTATTACTGTGTGTATTATTGTGTGTATAATGTGTGTATTATTGTGTGTATTATTGTGTGTATTACTGTGTGTATTATTGTGTGTATTATTGTGTGTATTACTGTGTGTATTACTGTGTGTATTATTGTGTGTATTATTGTGTGTATTATTGTGTGTATTACTATGTGTATTATTGTGTGTATTATTGTGTGTATTACTGTGTGTATTACTGTGTGTATTATTGTGTGTATTATTGTGTGTATTATTGTGTGTATTACTGTGTGTATTATTGTGTGTATTACTGTGTGTATTATTGTGTGTATTACTGTGTGTATTATTGTGTGTATAATGTGTGTATTATTGTGTGTATTATTGTGTGTATTACTGTGTGTATTATTGTGTGTATTATTGTGTGTATTATTGTGTGTATTATTGTGTGTATTGCTGTGTGTATTATTGTGTGTATTATTGTGTGTATTACTGTGTGTATTATTGTGTGTATTATTGTGTGTATTACTGTGTGTATTATTGTGTGTATTATTGTGTGTATTACTGTGTGTATTATTGTGTGTATTACTGTGTGTATTATTGTGTGTATTACTGTGTGTATTGCTGTGTGTATTACTGTGTGTATTATTGTGTGTATTACTGTGTGTATTATTGTGTGTATTACTGTGTGTATTATTGTGTGTATTACTGTGTGTATTATTGTGTGTATTACTGTGTGTATTATTGTGTGTATAATGTGTGTATTATTGTGTGTATTATTGTGTGTATTACTGTGTGTATTATTGTGTGTATTATTGTGTGTATTATTGTGTGTATTACTGTGTGTATTACTGTGTGTATTACTGTGTGTATTATTGTGTGTATTATTGTGTGTATTATTGTGTGTATTATTGTGTGTATTACTGTGTGTTGTGGGTCATCTCTGGGGTGCATTTGTGGTCTTCTCAGAGGGATTCAGGCTGAATGTTCCCCAGACCCTGAGGGTCTGGGGAGCTGGAGGTAGCTGATCCAGACCAAAAAGATCAGAATTTTCATTTTTATCTTGTGATTTTGACTTTTTATCAAGTAATTTTTTACTTTTTATCTCCTGATTTTGGCTTCACTTAATGTGCCTTACAGTCCACAGTGCACATTATATGTGAAGAACCTAAAAAAATAAACAATTAATTGATGGTGCGCCTTATTGTGTGGAAAATATGGTAATTAATATTAACTAAATAAATTATATTAAACTACATGACTAAATGACTTTGTGCAGTTCGGTTTAAAGTTATATTGAGTCATTTTAATTATTTATTAATTGCATTTTAATCATTTTGTTGGAATAATATCAGTAGAAACTAATTAGATTTTATCAGTAAAGTCAAAAACGTATAAATCAATATCATCCAGATATTTAGGAACATTATTTCCACCTCATTCAGTCTTTTTTTTTTTTTACAAATATTTGGTATGTCTGAATGAATGTTCCTGATAACTAGTAAACATTGGACAATGTTTCATTAAAATTCATTTGGATTTACTCAACATGTGCTAAATCTGAAGTAAATCTAAAAAAAATCCAACTAATAATTTCATTAGTTTGGATTTAATTGTTATGTTTAAATTGACTTAATAAAATCCATAGTTTTTAATCAAAGATGAAAATGTTAAAATCTATTCAATTATTTTAATTGTCACTTTGTGGATATCATTTAAGTCGACACTGGTCAAACTGTCCAGGGTTAGATGGAGGACAGTGATTGGGGCGGACCAAGTGGTGCTGGGATGTTTGATGGAGGGAGACTGTTGTCATAACAACCAACAAGGACCTGGAGGCCGCCCCACTGGCTCAGTTGGTCGAGCGGTTCATCCAGTAACTGAAGGGTTGGTGGTTAGAATCCTGCTCTGTCCTATTCAGTCCGTTGTGTCCTTGGGCAAAGACACTTCACCCTCCCGTGTCCCTCACACTGGTGAATGTCCTGTGGTGGTCAGAGGGACTGTAGGAACAAAATGGCTGCCATACTTCTGTCAGTCTGTCCCAGAGCAACTGTGGATACATATGTAGTTTACCACCACCAGAGGGAGCATGTGAGAGTGAATGAACGACGGGTCACTAATGGAAAGCGCTTTGAGTGGCCAAAAAAGCGATATATAAATCCAGTCCATTATTATCATTAATGTTATGAGCCTGGACTCTGGTTGTCTTGTTTTTATGTTTGTCTTCCTGTTTTTTTCTGTACTTGTTGATGTCTGGGCTTTTATTTTGTCATGATGGTTCATGTTTATTTTGTCTTGTCTTACATCCTGTCACTGGTGTTGCCCTTTAATAAGCACTATCTGTTATACCTGTCTTTGGTCCTATATAAGTTTCCCTTGTCTCTTTGTCTAGTGCGAGTTTGTCTGTGTAGCATGTGTCAAATGAGCAGTGTTTTTCCTGTCTTGGTTTTTGACTGGTTTTGGCTTTTTGGATTTTCTTGTGTCTGCTCCATATCTGATTTGTTGGATGTTACTGCTGTCTTGTTACGGGACCTTTTGCCTGACCCTGATATTGTCAAACCCCTGCCGGCACCGTAACTGTTTTTGGATCCTCAGCCTGAACCCCACCTGCTCACCAGTAATGCTCTTTGGGTTATGACCCTGATTTGCACTCTGACCTCCATTCTTCCCTGCATCCTAGGTGCTGTCCCTAACGCAGCACCAACACCGCAGCTGCAGCAGCGGCAGTGGTGGCGGCAGTGGTGGCGGTAGCAGCGGCGGCAGCAGCACCAGCAGCAGTGGCAGCAGCACCAGCAGCAGCACCAGCAGCAGCGGCAGCGGCAGCAGCAGCGGCAGCGGCAGCGGCAGCGGCAGCGGCAGCGGCAGCGGCAGATGGAATAAAAAATGAAGCAACTGTTCCATATTTATTACACAGAGCACTCAGAGCAAATCAGGGGGTTACATGTCTGAACAACAGCAGCAAATGTTTGTGCTTTTCATTTATTTATTCATTTATTTATTTGTTCTCTGGTGAAACGGGATTTCCTCTGAATTATGGAACAGAGGCCTTCCTCTCACAAAGTAAAAAATAACATCTGTCCGGCAAAAAGGAGAGCTTAGACGGCCTCTATAATTAATGATAAAAGCCTCCAGAGCAAAGAAACATGAAAAATACATACGGAGGAGAGAGAGGCAGTAAAACAAAGACTGGACCCACACACACCCTTCACAACACAATGACACACGACAACTGACAACGACACACGACAACTGATGATGACAACTGACGACGACATACGACAACGACATACGACAACTGACAACTGACAACAACACACGACAACTGACGAAGACATACGACAACTGA
Organism: Siphamia tubifer; assembly: GCA_020466265.1. NCBI lineage: Eukaryota > Metazoa > Chordata > Actinopteri > Kurtiformes > Apogonidae > Siphamia > Siphamia tubifer. Next base: position 55,013,476 of record CM035786.1, read on the forward strand.
CAATGACACACGACAACTGACAACGACATACGACAACTGACAACACACAACAACTGACAATGACATACGACAACAACACACGACAACTGATGATGACAACTGACAACGACATATGACAACAACACACGACAACTGACAATGACATACGACAACTGACACCAACATATGACAACTGACAACAACACACGACAACTGACAATGACATACGACAACTGACACCAACATATGACAACTGACAACAACACACGACAACTGATGACGGCAACTGACGAAGACACACGACAACTGACAATGACACATGACAACTGATGACGGCAACTGACGAAGACACACGACAACTGACGACGACATACAACAACTGACGACGACATACGACAACTGACGATGACATACGACAACTGATGATGACATACGACAACTGACAACAACAGACAACAACACACGACAACTGATGATGACAACTGACGGCGACATACGACAACAGACAACAACACGACAACTGACAACAACACACGACAACTGATGACGACAACTGACAACGACATATGACAACGGACAACAACACACGACAACTGATGACGGCAACTGACAAAGACACACGACAACTGATGACGACATACGACAACTGACGACGACATACGACAACTGACGATGACATACGACAACTGATGATGACATACGACAACTGACGATGACATACGACAACTGACAACAATACATGACAACTGATGACGACATACGACAACTGACGATGACATACGACAACTGACGATGACATACGACAACTGACGACGACATACGACAACTGACAACAATACATGACAACTGATGACGACATATGACAACTGACGACGACATACGACAAGTGACGACGACATACGACAACTGATGACGACATACGACAACTGATGATACGACAACTGACGACGACATACGACAACTGATGACGACATACGACAACTGACGATGACATACGACAACTGACAACGACATACGACAACTGACAACAATACATGACAACTGATGACGACAACTGACAACGACATACGACAACTGACAACAACACACGACAACTGGTGATGGCAACTGACGAAGACACACGACAACGGATGACGACATACGACAACTGACGACGACATACGACAACTGACGACGACATACGACAACTGACGACGACATACAACAACTGACGACGACATACGACAACTGATGATGACAACAGACAACAACACACGACAACTGACAACAACACACGACAACTGATGACGACAACTGACAATGACATACGACAACTGATAACAACACACGACAACTGATGATGACATACGACAACTGATGATGACATACGACAACTGACGACGACATACGACAACTGACAACAACATACGACAACTGACAACAATACATGACAACTGATGATGACATACGACAACTGACGACGACATACGACAACTGATGACGACATACGACAACTGACGACGACATACGACAACTGACGACGACATACGCCAACTGACGACGACATACGACAACTGACTACAACACACGACAACTGATGACGACATACGACAACTGACGACGACAACAGACAACAACACATGACAACTGACAACAACACACAACAACTGATGATGACAACTGAAGACGACATGTGACAACAGACAACAACACACAACAACGACATACGACAACGACATACGACAACTGACGACAACTGACACCGACATACGACAACTGACAACAACACACGACAACTGACAACAACACACGACAACTGATGACAACAACTGACAAATACATATGACAACTGACGATGACATACGACAACAGACAACAACACAACAACTGACAACGACATACGACAACTGATGACGACAACAGACAACAACACACGACAACTGACAACAACACACGACAACTGATGACGACAACTGACAACGACATACGACAACTGACAACAACACACGACAACTGATGATGGCAACTGACAAAGACACACGACAACTGATGACGACATACGACAACTGATGATGACAACAGACAACAACACACGACAACTGACAACAACACACGACAACTGATGACGACAACAGACAACAACACACGACAACTGATGACGACATACGACAACTGACGACGACATATGACAACTGACGATGACATACGACAACTGACGACGACATACGACAACTGACAACAATATATGACAACTGACAACAATATATGACAACTGATGACGACATACGACAACTGACAATGACATACGACAACTGACAACAACACACGACAACTGGTGACGGCAACTGACGAAGACACACGACAACTGATGACGACATACGACAACTGACGACGACATACGGCAACTGACGACGACATACGGCAACTGATGACGACATACGACAACTGACGATGACATACGGCAACTGACGACGGCAACTGACGATGACAACTGACAACAATATATGACAACTGATGACGACATACGACAACTGACGACGACAACTGACGACGACATACGACAACTGACAACAATATATGACAACTGATGACAACATACGACAACTGACGACGACATACGACAACTGACAACGACATACGACAACTGACAACAATACATGACAACTGATGATGACATATGACAACTGACGACGACATATGACAACTGACAACAACACACGACAACTGATGACGGCAACTGACAAAGACACACGACAACTGATGACGACATACGACAACTGACGACGACATACGACAACTGACGACAACTGACGACAACTGACGATGACATACGACAACTGATGATGACATACGACAACTGACGACGACAACAGACAACAACACATGACAACTGACAACAACACACAATAACTGATGATGACAACTGAAGACGACATATGACAACAGACAACAACACACGACAACGACATACGACAACGACATACGACAACTGACGACAACTGACACGACATACGACAACTGACAACAACACACGACAACTGACAACAACACACAACAACTGATGACAACAACTGACAAATACATATGACAACTGACGATGACATACGACAACAGACAACAACACACGACAACTGACAATGACATACGACATCTGACGACGACACACAACAACTGACAACGACATACGACGACTGACGACGACATACGACAACAACACACGATGACTGATGACGACAACTGATGACGACGACTGATGACGACAACTGACGACGACAACAGACAACAACACATGACAACTGACAACAACACACAACAACTGATGATGACAACTGAAGACGACATGTGACAACAGACAACAACACACAACAACGACATACGACAACGACATACGACAACTGACGACAACTGACACCGACATACGACAACTGACAACAACACACGACAACTGACAACAACACACGACAACTGATGACAACAACTGACAAATACATATGACAACTGACGATGACATACGACAACAGACAACAACACAACAACTGACAACGACATACGACAACTGATGACGACAACAGACAACAACACACGACAACTGACAACAACACACGACAACTGATGACGACAACTGACAACGACATACGACAACTGACAACAACACACGACAACTGATGATGGCAACTGACAAAGACACACGACAACTGATGACGACATACGACAACTGATGATGACAACAGACAACAACACACGACAACTGATGACGACAACAGACAACAACACACGACAACTGATGACGACATACGACAACTGACGACGACATATGACAACTGACGATGACATACGACAACTGACGACGACATACGACAACTGACAACAATATATGACAACTGACAACAATATATGACAACTGATGACGACATACGACAACTGACAATGACATACGACAACTGACAACAACACACGACAACTGGTGACGGCAACTGACGAAGACACACGACAACTGATGACGACATACGACAACTGACGACGACATACGGCAACTGACGACGACATACGGCAACTGATGACGACATACGACAACTGACGATGACATACGGCAACTGACGACGGCAACTGACGACGACAACTGACAACAATATATGACAACTGATGACGACATACGACAACTGACGACGACAACTGACGACGACAACTGACGACGACATACGACAACTGACAACAATATATGACAACTGATGACAACATACGACAACTGACGACGACATACGACAACTGACAACGACATACGACAACTGACAACAATACATGACAACTGATGATGACATATGACAACTGACGACGACATATGACAACTGACAACAACACACGACAACTGATGACGGCAACTGACAAAGACACACGACAACTGATGACGACATACGACAACTGACGACGACATACGACAACTGACGACAACATACGACAACTGACGATGACATACGACAACTGATGATGACATACGACAACTGACGACGACAACAGACAACAACACATGACAACTGACAACAACACACAACAACTGATGATGACAACTGAAGATGACATATGACAACAGACAACAACACACGACAACGACATACGACAACGACATACGACAACTGACGACAACTGACACGACATACGACAACTGACAACAACACACGACAACTGACAACAACACACAACAACTGATGACAACAACTGACAAATACATATGACAACTGACGATGACATACGACAACAGACAACAACACACGACAACTGACAATGACATACGACATCTGACGACGACACACAACAACTGACAACGACATACGACGACTGACGACGACATACGACAACAACACACGATGACTGATGACGACAACTGATGACGACTGATGACGACAACTGACGACGACACACGACAACTGACGATGACAATTGACTACAACAAGTGATGATGACACATGACAACTGACGATTACAACTGATGACAACAACTGACTACAACAACTGATGACGATGACACACAACAACTGACTATGATAACTGATGACGACAACTGATGTTGACACACGACAACTGACGACGACATACGACAACTGACAACGACACACGACAACTGATGACGACAAACAACAACACACGACAACTGACGATGACACACGACAATTGGCGATGACAACTGATGACTATATATATATATATATATATATATATATATATATATATATATATATATTAAGGATCGACTGATACCGATTTTTTTCCATCATCCATAAGCTGTTATTTAGGGCCGATATTGGTAAAAGAAAAGAAAAGAAATTTTAAAAAATTTAAATATTCAAGGTCCCAAGTTAAAGATAAACATTTAACAGTAACAAATAAAAAAATTAAAAACAATATTTAAAGTTACGAACAAGTAACATATTGTGCACAATGCTTATTTTTAAAGTGAAAATATCTCTCCAAAATATGAAAAAGTGTAAACAACACAACAACGTCTGGGCCCAAAATCTGGGCGACTATTTTTTTTAATGAAATATATTTATTTTCAGTTTATGTTTTTGTTAGTTTGAAGCACATTGTTCATGAACTTTGTGTTTTGTCACTTTTCTTTTCTGTCACTGTTAATATTTACTGCATTTATTTTTGTCAATGAACAGATTGACAGTGAACAGATGATGGTGTATTTGATCTTCTACTGCCCTCTACAGGACACACACACACACACACACACACACACACACACACACACACACACACACACACACACACACACACACACACACACACACACACACACACTATTTAAACTTCAGTTCATGTCAAATCATTTCTTATTTCATACAATAATGAATTCATATTTGTATTTTATTCATGTAAAACCTTTTTTGCAAATATTTACATTTTTTAAGATGTTTCACATGTTATATTGATTGATTGATTGATTTTAAGCTCCAAACAGCTCCAGTCCAAATATCTGCTCTGATTTGCTTGTTTAAATTTTTTTTTTTTGCCCACATAAAAAATGAAGGTACTGGTGGATCCAGACACAGACACTGGTCACATGTGTGCGTCAGCTGAGGTCACATGACCTGTCATTGACAAATATTTTATATACATAAAACAATTAAATATAACAGTGAACTGCATTTATAAACCATATTCCTAAAAGTAAGAAACCGGCTTTGTGACAGTGTAGTAACATTCTCGGCAACTGCCTGCAGGGTGTGGGTGCAAACATTCTGGACATTATTGCGTTCATGCGTTCTCGTTTTTTATGAGCATCTTGTTAAAAGCGGACGTTGTTTTGGAGAACGCGTGTATTTCACGTGCGTCTTGTTGGTAAAAACGCACGTTTTTACAGGTCGGTCTTAACGCCCATGTGACCCATTTGGCTTTCCATATTGGCAGAATCTCAACACTGATTGGCTTCCATTACACGGTGTCACGCGAATTCATCTGAAAAGTTAAATATTTCCAACTCCAGCGTTTACACGGATTTGCTGCAAAACATGCCGCTCCTCTACGCCTGGATGTTATTATGTGCCGCAGAAACTCCTCCAACGCACCGCCCCGGGTGAATCTGCGTCCAAACACGTCTCTCCGTTGACTTTGTATGTAATCTCGATGCGTTTGTTGTGGCCGTACCATTAACGCGTTAAACACTGGTGTAAATGTGACCCCTTTAACGTACCCGAGTCGCATTTTTAAAAAGTATGAACATAAAATAACTTTAATCACGAAAAAACAACTTCTTTCTTCATTGTTTGTTTCCAAAACCAAAATAAAAAAACAATACCTATCATTTTTTCATTTTTAATTTTTGTGTTTAAATGAATAATGGATAAAACGGATAACGGATGTTTCCCGTTTTATCCAATCACTAAAAATATTCTTCAATGAATCGGGGTAATTTCAGAATAAAGGGCAGTAATTTGAAATCTTTGTGCCGGAACCAAAGTCACTGCCCCGTTCCCCATCGGACACATATCGATGTGGGACGAGGATGGGAACATGGCGGCGGCTCTGCTACAGATGTCCTGTCGGTACCGGGGCATGTTAGCGGTGAGAGCCACCGGGGTCCGGACTCTGATTCCTGGCCTGGTCCCGGTTCAGTTCAGGGCTTTTTCTGTGCGGAAGGATCCGGAACTGGAGGAAAACCCGTTCTACCAAAAATACCAGGACAAGATCCGGCACCTGCGGAGGTCAGAGCTAACGGCTAACGGAACCAGACTCCGCTAGAACACACTGTGATTATATATCTATCTGGTCTGAACCGGCTCATGTCGAACATATTTAATTAATGAACACCAGATCTGGATTAAGATGGACCCTGAGCTCATAACGGGTCCGAATCTGGTTTAATTCAGTCACTTTAATAACCGTTTATTAGCTTTGACTTTGTGGATCCGAGAAAAAAGCCGCAATGATGGACCTGAGTGTTTTGGATTTGGATTTATTCTGTAAAAATGCATATATATAACCTTTTAAATGACTCCATATTTTCTCCTCAGTTTTTTCTTTGCTAATAAATGATGATAATTTCAAATAGTTTTTGTGTAAAAAAAAATTAAATCCTGAAAATATTGACATTTATAAACTATCCTTCAACAATAAAACATGAACAACCTGAAATGTATGAAGAAAATTAGACACAATTTAAACCATTTTCTGCCTCCATCACTAAAAGTTGTGTCTTTGTAGAACTGATCCATAATAAAACACATGGACTAATGATAAACTCAGGCAGAATATTGTTAAAATTACCCTTATTTTCCTTATGAAATGTCACTTGTTTTTGCATTTGGATAACTTATAAATGTATTTTCATAATTTAATGGGGGTTTTTGCACTAAAACAATAACACATTTACAGTTGTCATTATTTATAGGTTATTTTACTGGTCTGGTTAGAGGTTGGAGATCAGATTAGACTGAATGTGGAAAATGAGTTTGAGAGCCCTGCTGTAGAGAGTTTAAATGAGGGTAGAAACTATTAATTTCTTTCTTTCTTGGTCAAGTTGGTGAACAGTAAAGAATGTTGAGTTTGGCTTTGGTCTTTTGACCTCACTGCCCAGAATGCTTTGTCTTCTGACCTTCTGCTTTTCTATAAATGGGTAAAAATGACCCATATCAATCAAGGTTTAGTTATATTGACCATAATTTACACCCACTGTCATTGATTCAATGTTGTCAATATATAGATGAACTGTCTTTACACCAATTATTGACATGGTTTGATAAGATTAATGGATCCACAGTTTAAATCAATAGATGGTTTAGGTTAATGGTGGACATTTGGGACTTTTAGAGTTAATTTTCCTGTTTTAAGGTTGTGGTCTGATGTGTCGTTTCAGTTCTAAACCTCAGGAGTTCAAGGCTCGGCTGGAGAATCGACACCAGATCAAACAGGAAGTCCTGGGACGTTCCCAACAGGCGGAATTTGTGAAGCTGATGGAGCAGGAGGTGAGAGTTGAGTGTAATGCAGGGGTCTCAAACATGCAGCCCGGGGACCAAATGTGGCCCATCCCCATAATAACCCATTAAATGACTAGGCCCGTGTTTAAAAAATAGACTTTCCAATTCTGGATCAATTCTCCTATTAATTACTTAGGATCGATTCGTACGTCCAAAGATATATATATATATAAAAATGTTCCCCTCGCCCCACGTGGGCGGTGTCTCCTTCAGACTCGGGTCCTCTACCAGAGGTCTGGGAGCCTGAGGGTTCTGTGCAGGATCTTAGCTGTTCCTAGCAATGTTCTCTTTTGGACACAGATCTCTGATGTTGTTCCTGGTATCTGCTGGAGACATTGTCCCAGCTTGGGGGTCACTGCCCCTAGTGCCCCCATCACTACTGGTACCACTGTTGCCTTCACACTCCACATTTTCTCTAACTCCTCTTTCAGCCCTTGGTATTTCTCTTCTCTTCTCATGTTCTTTCTTTCTCATGTTGCTATCACTGGGGACTGCTACATCTATCACCACCACTGTCTTCTCATGTTTATCCACCACCACTATGTCAGGCTGATTGGCCATCACCATCTTGTCAGTCTGGATCTGGAAGTCCCACAGGATCTTGGCCTGTTTGTTCTCTGTCACCTTTGGGGGGTTCTCCCATCTTGACCCTGGGACCTCCAGTCCATACTCTTTACAGATGTTCCTGTACAGTATGCCCGCTACCTGGTTATGCCTCTCCATGTATGCCTTGCCTGCCAGCATCTTACACCTGCTGTGATGTACTGGACTGTTTCAGGGGCTTCTCTACACAGTCTACACCTGGGGTCCTGTCTGATGTGGTAGACCCCGGCCTCTATTGCTCTGGTGTTCAGGGCTTGTTCTTGTGCAGCCATGAGTAGTGCCTCTGTGCTGTCCTTTAGTCCAGCCTTTTCCAGCCACTGGTATGTCTTTTCCATATCAGCCACTTCCTCAATTTGTCGATGGTACACGCCATGCAAGGGTTTGTTCCTCCATGATAGCCCCTCTGGTTCCTCGACCTTACTGGGCTTTTGTTGCCTGAGGCATTCACTTAGCAGTTGGTCATTGGGGGCCATTTTCTTGATGTATTCCTGGAGGTTCGCCGTTTCCTCCTGGACAGTAGTTCTGACACTTACTAGTCCTCGGCCCCCTTCCTTTCGCTTAGTGTACAGCCTCAGGACACTGGACTTGGGGTGGAACCCTCCATGCATGGTAAGGAGTTTCCTTGTCTTGATATCAGTGGCTTGTATCTCTTCCAGTGTCCAGGATATTATCCCAGCTGGGTATCTGATTACTGGCAGGGCATAGGTGTTAATGGCCTGGATCTTATTTTTGCCGTTCAGCTGACTTTTCAGGACCTGTCTTACCCTCTGTAGGTATTTGGCTGTGGCTGACTTCCGAGCTGCCTCCTCATGATTACCATTTGTCTGTGGGATCCTTAGGTGTTTGTAACTGTCCTGCACATCTGTGATATTCCCTTCAGGTAGGTCAACCCCTTCAGTTGTGATCACCTTTCCTCTTCTAGATATCATCCGCCCACATTTATCTAGTCCCAATGACATCCCAATGTCTTTGCTGTAGATCCGGGTGAGGTGAATTAGTGAGTCAATGTCACGCTCATTCTTGGCATACAGCTTGATGTCATCCATGTAGAGGAGGTGGTTGATGGATGTTCCACTTATATATATATATATATATATATATATATATATATATATATATATATATATATATACTTCTATGTATTTCTATGTATATGTATTTTTGTTTGTTTGGGGGGTTTTTTTTGGTACATTTCCCCCAGTGACCCCCTCGGTGTGTGACCTCAAACAAACATGGCGTCAGAGAGTAGTGACAGAGTTCGCAAAAACTTTCTGAAAACACCACTGTCTCTCAAGGCTCCAGTCTGGAAATATTTTGGGTTCTGAAAACAAAGAGACACAGATGTGTTTGACAAAACAAATGTCATTTGCATTTTGTGTCAAATCGAAGTGAAGTACAGTGGTACCTCAACTTACGAAATTAACTTGTTCCAGAAGTGGTTTTGTGCCGTGAATTTTTCCGGAAATTGTCGCATTTTACATGTCTGAATTTGGGGCCTGAATCGTTCCAAGGCCCCAAATACTACCCCTCAAACCCTTTAAGAATTATACAAAGTTACCAATTTTGTATGAAATATGTGTTAAAAGTAAAATAAACCCTCACCCTCCATCATCAGATCAGTGAATATGGTGGATGTATTTTTCTGGAACACTCTCCTCAGTCATTGTATCTCCTGCAGTTTCGTTCTCTTTTATCCAAAGCAGTAACAGTTTCTCCATCTGGTCGTTCAGTGATGACCTCTGACCTCTGCTTCCATATCACACAGATGCCTTTGGAAGGGCTGGCTGTTTTTAATACATCCTTCTGCTTCAATATTGTACCGATGCTAGACAGGTTTCTGCCATATTCCTTTATGATATCACTCAACTGTGTGACACTTTCATACTTTTTATCATCTCCTGTTTTACTTCTATTGATAACGCAGTCACTTCTTCTTTTCATTCGCACCAGGAATCACTTTCTTTGGGCTCATGATGAATAATGAATACGTACTGTAATAAAGTTTACAGTAACTCTGTGATGAATGAGGGTCAAAGGTCACAAAAAGCATCATGGGTAACTCCCTCATAGCCAATGGGATGATACGTACAGTACGTACATATTTATGTCTTGCTGGTTTCATAAATAGAATTTTCTTTCGTATTCAGAGACGAAAAATTGAGGTAAAGATTTTTCGTTACTTGAATTATTCAGTTAGCTGAGTCTTTCATAAGTTGAGGTATGACCGTATTTTGGAAATGGAGCTGCGGAGAACTTGAACAAACACTTGTAACGATGTCACCCGGGAATCAAGCCGTCAACAGAAGAAACAGGACAGCAATTGAAACGGAAAGAAACTTTAACACCGCCAGACAGTTCAGCACCATCTCATAGCGTAACCATGGAGATTCAGGAATTTGTCTGTAAAGACATGTGGCCGTACTCTGTCGTTAAAAACGAGTGCTTCAGGCGGCTTGGGCACAATACATTCGTTCGTCCCCTGAATGTTTTTAAAGTTAAAAAGTAGTTAATAAAAATAGAAAATAAATAAATGTTTTTTTTTCTGGCTTCCCTGAAAAAACAAACCTGGCTGCATGCCACTGTGACACAGTCATGAAATTAAAGCCTTTTTTTGTGTGTGTTTGTTTTAAAGAACACTTAACCTGAATTGGATCAGAAAGAATTGATTCTTAATCTTCAGAATCGAATCGATTCTTTAAATTTGACTGGATACACAGCTCTAGAAATGACTCCATATTTCCTTCTGTTTTTTTCTTTGCCTGTAAATGACAACTTCAAATTAAATGTCATTGTTTTACTGCAAAAAATAATATTAAATTATGAAAATATTGACCTCTACAAACTGTCCTGTAGCAATAAAACATGAATAATCTGAACAAATGTGAACAATCTGAAATGTCTAAAGAAAATTAGGACACAATTTGAAGCATTTTCTGCTTCTGTTACTAAGAGTTTAGTGTCTTTGTAGAACTGATCCATAATAAAACACATGGTCTAATGATAAACTGAGGAAGAATATTGTTAAAATGGACCTGATTTTCCTTATAAAATGTACGTTTATTTGCATTTGGATTTTCATAATTTAATGGGGGGTTTTTCACTGAAACAATGACATAAATGTCTAGTTGTCATTATTTATAGGTTATTTCATTTTTCATATTTCATTTCATATATTTCATATTTCATTTTACTGGTCCGACCTATTAAAGATCAAATCAGACTGAATGTGAAAAATGAAGAACAGGAGTTTTAATGACAGTAAACATGTGTTCTGTTCAACTCTGAAGCTTTAAACCACATGTGTCAAACACCAGTCCTCGAGGGCTGATGTCCTGCATGTTTTAAATATTTCCCTCTTCCACATGATTCACTTTAACCCTTTAACTCCTGACACTTTAGCAGTTTCACAGGTCCCCCAGGCCTGTTTAAACTCTTCACTTTGAATCCACACTGAAGACAAACAATACAAATATTAAAACATGTCCTGAAACAAACATGTCTTTTATTGTGAAAATCTACAGCTGGAGCAACGAGACAAGAAGTCAGGTGACGGACAGTCAGCTGTTTTCAGGAAAAACAAGGTGAGAACAAACAGGTTTATTGGCTGAAAAACAACAACAACAACATGTGGATAAGACACGATTAGTTCAGTTTATTTTAGATTGGTTATTTATTTTGTATATAACATAAACTGGTGATAAACTCTGTCCATTTCTTTATATTTACTGAACATTTTGCATTTCTTAGTCTTTGTAAAAGTGTTGTTTTTTATTATTTCATGACCTTTGTTTAATCTTTGTCAGTCATATATTAATTTTAAAACAATAGAAATAATACAGTTAGAATGAAAAAGAAGCTGATGAATACTGATGATGATGATGATGATGATGGTGACATTCTTATTCTCCTTTAGACTCTGGACTCCATCTTAAACCTGGACATGATTCAGAACAAAACAGCTGATGAAATCTCACAGGTGAGTTGGTGGGCGGAGTCAGTTTAAGAAGATATTTGGACCAGAGAAGTCAGAGTGGTGAATCACCTCCGTCTGCCGTCACACGATCGGCACATGATGTCAGAACACGCCTCCGTTTGTCGACCACGTCATTTTAGGATAGAAAGTGGAAGAACATGTGCAGGGTCACATGACCAGGGCTCAGCCAGTCAGGGGGCGGGTACATGTACACACAGTGAAGGTGCCACTCATTTACTTTATGCAACTGAATGAATGAATGATTATTTAATGACCACACTGTAAGCAGGTGGAATTTGATTCCAGTACGGCATGGTACAGGTTCCAAACATGCAACAGTTGACTAGGGACACAAACAGAGACAAATATGGACGCATATAGACACATAGACAGTCCCAATATCAAACCGTTCCAGTCCAAGCTCAGTAGGATATCTGCAGGAGTCTTATGGCAGTGGGGATAAAACTGTTTTTCAAGCGTATTGTTTTGTCCTATAGCGCCTTCTGGTGGGCAGGAGCTGAAATGCATAGTTTTTCAGGGTGAGTAGGGTCTGAGGTGGTTTAGTGGGCCCTGCTCTTTTGTGGTGAAGTGATTCCACAGATGGGAGCGGAGAGCCGATAATTTTTGAGGCTCTGTTGATTGTGTGCTGCAGTTTTTTTTTAGAGACAGTGTCAAGACTATTGTAGCAGACTGTGATGGACGAGGTGAGGACGCCTTCCACAATGGCTGTGTAGAAACAGATCAGGACGTGAGGCTTTACTCTGAATGTCTTGAGCTGTTGGAGATGGAATAGTCTTAGCAGGACTTTTTGAGTTACCGGCCTGGGCCGATAACTCTACGTCGTCGGCGTCTGTGTACAACGATATCTCAAAAACCGCGTGATAACTTTTTTTATAATTTGGTGTGAACATTATATGGGTCACAATCTTGCTTCCTCTTACAAGGCTTATCCGTTGAATCGTTCATCTGCGGTCGGCGGCCATTTTTATGCCAAAAACAGCCATTTTCGACACTTTGATGCATTTTTCTCAACAACTGTCTGATAACTTTTTTTGTTATTTATGCAAATGATCCAGTATTATGACCTGCTTCTGTGGTGCGAACGGCGTCTTCATTGAATCGCTCCTTCCTAGGGTTCAGTAGGTGACCGACGGTGGAACTTAGCACTTTCCTAATGCTTTACAATGAGGCAATATTTAATCAATTTAGGGGTCCAAAATCTTGCTTATTCTGGCCAATAGAGCTAAGGAGTATGTTGGACAGTAGTGGGAAATCATGTATGGTCGTGACATGTGAAAGGCCCAACATTGCGACAGCGTTTTACCCCTTTGAGGACCCTACCTGTACAAGGGGCCTCTCATTGCATATCATGACGTTCAGGCAACACAGCTAGAAATGCTACTGAAGAATGTGTTCCATGATGACAGATGTTCTTTCACCAGGTGTCAGCTGTGCTCTCAGCACAACAGCACGGCCACCTGGTGAATGGTGAGGGTATTGCTGACCTCTGACCTCCAGTCTGTGTGTAAGAAAGCTGGTTTGTCTGTAGGTCCTAGAACGTCGTCAGTTTGTGTCTTGGTCAGAACAATGGTGCCCCATACAACGTATCAGACAGTGTATAGCTCTACTTGGACATCCCCAAACCTGTCAATTTGGTGTGTCAGGACAGACATACACCAAAACAACTGAAATGTCATGTGCTGCAATGGGTGATAATACAGGATGTGTGTTCATTGATCATGCACATGAACAGTCATAGCTATTTGCAGTGCACTAGCCACACCTGAATTCTGAATGCACAAAACAAACATGCAAGTGGTTTCCAGGTCCCCCATCCAAGTGTCATGTGACTTTTTATATTGGTAGATCTATTCATGCTTGTTTCTGTTTGTATTTATTCGGTATGACATGTATCAAAAATATGAATAAAGTGAGTCTCATACTAGTCTTTATTATATCTGTTTTGTGCATGATATGGCAATCGAGCTTATTTCTAAACCACACAGCACAAGCGTAACAAGCCATAAAAATGGGAAAAGATAATCAGATTTCCCCAACTTTGGCAGATCCCCATGGCCCTTAAGAGCCACAGATAGCGTATGATCCAATCCTTTGCCGGTAACTCACAGTGCCCTTGGCGCTCTGGTTTGTGGTCGTTACTGATGTGAGTGCCAAGGAGTTGGAATGAGTCAGTCGTGGAGATGGGTTGACGTTGTTCAGGAACTTTGGGAGATGGCTGGTGTCTGAGGTCGACAATGACTTCTTTTGTTTTTGACGTGTTGTGGTCTGTGCAGCAGGTTGATCTGCTTGGTGGGTCTGTGCTCAGTATTCTGACTCATAGTCGTTGGTGATTAATCCTATGATGGTTGTGTTGTTTGCATATTTGTACATGTTAACAGATTTATGATGTGTTTTGAGCTGGTTAGTGTAGAGGGAGAAGGAACGCAACCTTGTGGAGCGCCTGTACTGAGGGTCAGAGGTGAGGATATGCTGCTGTTCATATTCACCCTCTGTTGCCTGTTGTGTCGGAAACTGTGGATCCACACAACTACGCACGCAACTAAACCTAATATGTCTTCTAAATGTAAAAAAAAAAATAAGCAAAGACTACGTAAAATCCTAGCTTCCTTAAGAAAACAAGGCAGAGCCATTTGCTTATTTTAAACTGAAGCATAGAGGTAGAAAATAGAATTTTCAGATTTTACTGTATTTTTACTGCATTTTAGCATATTAGTCCATTTTAGTGCATTTTACATAGTTTTTATTAGCGTAGCTGCACTAATAATTCAAATCCAATGTTCTACTGTAGTAGGCTAGTTTCGCTCAATGTAACTTTTGGCTAGATTTCCCTGAAACTGGCCGACCAATTACGGTGAAGTATAGTCAGAGGGCGAGCGTAACAACGTGATAGTGCAACAACTCAGAAACAACCGGAAACAACCATAGAAGAAGAACAACAACAGGTGTAGATTTCCTTTTATCAAAGATGAGTGAAGAATGTGAGAAAACGTCAACAATCTTCTCACAGTCAAACATATCTGACTTGTTAAAAATAAACCTGCTGCAAAAGTCACTGAAGCCTTATTTCACTGTCATTTTATTATTTTAATGTCACTTTGCATCGCCATGGCCTTCCTCTCTGTCTAGTTTCTTCAGTGGTGTACAGGAACCTTTGAGTAAAAAAAACTCTTGAATACTCTCATCAGGTTCAGACGAATATAATAGATAAAAAATACTATATTCCATCCTCGTGGTGCTTAGATTTGCCAAAACACTCCACATGAAAGAAAAAAAATAAATAAAAGCACAACACAAAGAAATATGTCCAATGAAATTAACCCGATTCAGCTTCTTGACTGCGCTGCATCTCAGTGTCATATTTCAGGCCATAGTTCTGATCTAGCATCTAACCTCCATCAACTCTTCGGCGCTCTAACTAAGTCATCCTAAAGATTACACTGATTGTTTGTAGTACCGTCCTATTGCATACAGAGGATTTGAAAGACATCATTTTGGCCCCGCCTCCCGTGACTATGAAGCACCACTAGACCCATACATGGAATGAACCTGGGACACGAGGACACGAGTATGGACAAGGACGCAGGTTGTGAAACAGAACTTTAGTTAAATTCTGTCCAACGCCATAATGTCAGTCTGTAAAACTACCCCGTGGTTAGCGTTGGAGGCTTTGGTGGCTGACGGAAAAAAGTCAATGCGAGGTTGGTGACGTCCAGGTATGATAGTATCTGTATACATAGCTTCGCCGTGACGTCACTTCCTCTAGTAAAAGGGGAAAACAACAGCGTTTCAACCACTGCGTGAACGGCACTGCACCGTCCTGCACACTTTAAACTTGGTGTAAAATGCCCAAATCTTGTGCAGCCTTCAGGTGCAATAATCATGATTGGATGGAAGAGAAGCCGCCTTTTTCCGTGTACCGATAGAAAAGGATGAAAAACCTGCAGCATGGCTCCAGGCGAGGAGAGGCTGAGAAGAATATCTCCAAATGATGGCAAGACCTGGAGTCCAAAATGAAAGTGAAAGTAAAACTAAAGTAGTGGAATGTTCTGGAGGCTGAGTGAGTGAGTATTTCAAATGCAACCTCCCTCAAACAAAACATATGCTTTCAGGCTGTTATAAGTTCGCATTTTTTCTTGTGTATGTGCCAGGACTTTTGAGGAGATAGTCGTAGATGTCTGGGCACTCGACATTAGGCCACGTATTGGGGTCATTTCACCAAGAACCTGCTGGTGATTTATACAGACAGCTCTCGGGTTGATCTCTGCTAATTTCCGTTCATACCCATCTTTTGCGGAGGACAGAAGTTTATCAAAATAGTCCAAGGACATCGTAACAGAGCTACCTGTCTAGTGTTGCTACGCTGTTGTTTCCCCTTTTAAAATGGCGGCGCGCCTTATTAGGCGATGCGATGAGGTCACGTGAAGCTTAAGTATTGAAACACTCTCAAGGAAAAGTACCTGGTCCCTGAGTTGAGTCCAGTTGATGCAAATAAAGTAAATAAATAAAATAAATAAAGCATGCAGTGTAAAGGTAGTTTTACACCTGTGCTCTGTTTCTTCTCAGCTGTGGATGCAGTACTTCTCCACCCAGGACACCATCAGCGCCATCATACCAGTGAGTTTTTCATGACACACTTCTACTGTTGGACACTGTTTAATAAGAGGACAAGTGCAGTGTGTGTGTGTGTGTGTGTGTGTGTTCAGTGCAGATATGTTCACTTCTTTCTTGAGTGTATTTGCTTTTAAAAAAGGAAATTAAGAATGTATAATTAATCGAAATTAATCCACAGCAATCTTATGATAAATCTGATCAAAAATATTAAACATTTGTCCAATGTGTCTGAAATAGTAAATTCAAATGTCCAAGGTAACTTAAATCCCCACCAAAAAATCAAAATAAAAAAGGAAAATGCACACAAACAGATGTTTTAGATTCACTATAATGATACATGTTGAAGTTCAAACCATCCAGTTGTTTCTAATTCGAACAATAATGTGTGTTTTTGTTTCAGACGCAGACGTACGAGATGATTCATAGCAGAGCAGAGGCCTGCCCCATGGTGACAATCTACACACACACACACACACACACACAGGGTGGTGCAGTAGTTAACACTGGTGCCTCACAGACAGAAGGTTGTTGGTTCTATTCCCATACCAGACCTTTCTGTGTGGAGTTTACATGTTCTCCTCGTGTCTGTGTGGGTTTTCTCCAGGTACTCTGGCTCCTCCCACCATCCAAACACATGCACTGATAGGTTAACTAGTTAACAGGTTAACTAGTTAACTGGTTAACTGGTAAATCTAAATCACCCATAGGTGTGAATGTGACCCCTGTGACCCTAGTGAGGATAAAGTGGGTTCAGATGACGAGACAAAATTAGGAGTTTTGCTCCAGACGGTGCTTGTTGCAAGACACATTTTTTAAAATCAATTAAATATTTAAAATAACAAAATAATAACAGTAAAGATAAAATATAAAATAGCATTTTACTTCAAAAAGACAATTGCACGTTGCCATATATTTCTATTATTGCACAGAAGGGATTTGTTTTCTCGTGCCAACATGAAACTGTCCCTGGGTCTATTTGTCTGAGCCATGTGGGACCTGTATCAGGTCATGACCAGGGTGTTAAAAATCCTTAATGTTAGCAGCTCTGCTGAGGTAACAGGAGTTGGCAGTGTCGTCCAGAGAAGGCAGAGGGCAGCCAGTGATCTTCTGAGCGGTGTTAATCACTCTGCAGAACGTTTCTGTCTGTGACAGCACTTCCAGCGTACCACACTGTAATGTACCCACTATAGCTGGATTAGACCCCCATGACCCGAGTGAGGATAAAGCAGGTAAAGATGATGAGATTATATATATATATATATATATATATATATATATGTGTGTGTGTATGTATGTATGTTTATACAATCGACCCGCACAGTGATGCGCGGGTCGATTGTATAAACAACCTGCAACCGACTGCTTTTTTAACGAACCCACCCGTGGCTCGGACCACAATGAATGTATTTGAAAAGAACGGACCCGACCCACTTCTCGACCCACATTTTAAAAATGTAATCAATGGTCTTTATGAACATCACATGACCTTACCCACATACATGCATTTATTTCAGATGTCATTGGGGTCGGCACCTGTAACACGCAAAGAGACATTTGACTCCGGTTTCCACAGAAAAGAAAACACTGGGAGCTGCTCATCATCTTTAAAAACCTCAGTGAATGTGTCCCAAACCTTACTTTTTTTGTTTCTATGTTTACGGAGCTTCCAACTTTCTAACTTGACTTTCTCTCTTGCTCTCTCCGTACTGTCGGATACTGACCACGTTGTACGACACCTTCACTGACATCCAGTTAAGAAAGTGTATTTACTAGGTTATTTTAATGTTTATCTCAACCGACCCGACTTACCTCAACCCGAATATCATGAATAATATTTTAACCCAACCCTAACCCGGAACTGCGGGTGACCGCGGGCACCTGTTCACTTCGGGTCAGCCCGCGCATCACAATTGTATATATTATGTATGTCTGTCTGTCTGTCTGTCTGATTGACTGACTGAGAGGTTTTGTGGTCTGATATGGTTCCAGTTCCTGTTCGCCCTGCCTCAGATGGATGGTTATGAGTTCTTCGTGGGTCAGTGGTCTGGACACCAGCTGCACTTCACCTCCCTGATCAACATCCAGGTGAGTCCTGAACCTTCAGTTGAATCCTGGTTGTGATGAAGGTGAGGATGATGAAGGCTATGTGGTTTCAGAGCCTGGGTGAGAACGCTCCCAGTCAGCTGATCCTCCACCACTACCCGGAGCTGAAGGACCGAGGCTTGGTCCTGATGACGGCCGAGCGGGACAACAACTTCGTAGTGAGTCTACATCATCTTCACCATCAGTTTTTAGTCACTTACCAGCTCTGTTAGCTTAGACCTGTTAGCTTGGCTCTGTTAGTTTAGCCCTGTTAGCTTAGCTTAGCTCAGTTAGTTTAGCCCTGTTAGCTTAGCTCAGCTCTGTTAGTTTAGCCCTGTTAGCTTAGCTTAGCTCAGTTAGTTTAGCCCTGTTAGCTTAGCTCAGCTCTGTTAGTTTAGTTACATTATTACATTACATTGCATTTGGCAGATGCCATAATATACATCCTGTAGCACTAGCAGTTAAAAGGTCAACAGGAAATATAGAGAACAATAAGTACAGATGCTCTCAGTAAGTTTTTGTTTACCCAGTAGATATTCATTAGAGAGAGGAGAGTCTTCACATCTTTCTTGAAGGTTGAGAGAGATGATGCTAGTCTTGTTCATTCTGGGAGTGTGTCTGTTAGCTTAGCTCATTATTTTGATGCTTTTGATTACTTCATTTTGGTTACTTGATTAATTTTTCTGTATTATTTTTCTGGACTATAAGGTGCACTTAAAATACTTTACTTTTCTCCAAAAACAGTGCGCCTTACATCTGCATTAATTGTGGTTGTGCTTAGTGACTAGGAATTTTGACTTTTTATCTCATTTTCACTTTTATCTCATGAATTAGATTTTCTATCTCATAATTTTAACTTTTTATCTCATAATTTTTACTTTTTATCTTATAAATTTGACTTTTAATGTAATAAGTTTCACTTTTATCTCATTTTCACTTTTATTTCATAATTAGATTTTTTTTTATCTCATAATTTGGACTTCACTTAACGCGCCTTATAGTCCAGTGTGGAAAATATGGTATATATTTTTGTTAGATTGAATGAATATTTTGGGCATGTTTTGTTCATTTCATTTGTTTTGTGCATCTTTCATTAATTGTCATTCTTTTTTAATCCATTTATTTTGAAAGTTGCTCAAAATTACACTGTCATTATTGTGACACTGCATCAGCTGACAGTTTACATTGCAGCTGTTACTTCAGCTCTGGTTTTAGACTGAAAACGGCCTCAGTAAAACTAAGTAGCACCTTTCACAGACAACGGAGGCTAATTTAGAACTGGACTTATTAAATGTTGACTGTATTTGTAATTGAAATGTAAAACCCTAGATCTCAGCGGGTTCTATCTTAGTTGTTCTGTTTGTCAGCGTCATCTACAGCCATGTGCAGAACAACAGGAATAATGTTAAAGAGGAATTTACTGTTCCCATGTCAGAGGAATTCTAGAATTCTAGCCCAGTTGCACTAGCTCCTCCTAGCAGCAGTAAATCTAATGTTCTATCGTAGTAGTCTAGTTTCGCTCAATGTAACTTTTGGCTGAATTTCCCTGAAACTGTCTGACCAATCACGGTGAAGTATAGAGTCAGAGTGCGGGACTAACAATCAATTGAGAGAAAAGCAACCGTAAGCAACCATAGAAGAAGAACAACAACAGGTGTAGATTTCTTTTTATCAAAGATGAGTGAAGAATGTGAGAAAACATCAGAAACCTTTAAATGTTTTTACAGAAGCGACAACAGTCGTTAAGTTCAAAACAAATGTAGGGATTTTGTAAACAAAAAAAAAAAACAAACAAGAAAAACCGAACTACAATACAATATTGAACAATGTATAATTACGGTTTACATTAGGCACTTTAAATTAAACAACACAGAGCAGAGATACAAAAGGAAGTTCTTTGGTTAAAATAATAAATGTCCAATGTCCTTACTTATTTTTATTGCAATTCTGTTTGATTCCAATTTTTTGAGGCATGAAAAAAATCTTGAAGTCATTAATAAAACCAGGGAAAGAGGGCTGACAGTTTCTGCATTTTACAGTGAATCTGATACTTACCCACAATTATAATTATATTAATAATGTGTGATAAGATTCCAAATGATGTCATTCAAAGGATGGTACAACATTAATTTTCAGTGAAATCCAATTATGTATATTAGACCAAAAACGCTGAGATACAGTACACCCAAAAAATAAACGCTCCGGTGTTTGATCAACAGTATTACAGAAGGAGCATTGATCCACCTCACATTTGAATCTTTTCTTCAGAAACTCTGCCACAGGATTAATGTTCTGGAGACATTTTGATTAAAAGAAACATGGACAGATTGATATTGGGCGACAGACTGACAGAACCACAGCTGTTCAGTAACGGTAAACATTAACTCTGCCTGTTGGTTAATAACAGGAAAACTGTCGTGAACAATTAGATTTTTAAATTTTATTTAACAGACAGTAAAAAAATTAAAAAGTATTTTAATATTGTGAGAGACGACACTGTTACGTTATCAATTGAGTTCATTATGTCGTGCACTACATTTATTTCCCTCTGTAGGGAGTGAGTGAGTGATTTCGGACACAGCCTGTGACTTTATTCTGAATTCAGTTTAATAGTGAAGTATCATAACCTCCACGAAGGTTATGATTTACTGTTTGTTTTTCAGCAAGATAACTCCAAAAGTTATGGATGGATTTTAATGAAACTTTCAGAGATGATTGATAATGAGTCAAGTAAGAAACCATTACATTTTGAGCTATAAAGGTCAAAGGTCAAGGTGCCAGTGAAGGTCAACAGTTCAAACACATCAGTGGTGATATCTCAGAATCCAGACCAGATAGTATCAGCTGTTTTTTTCCTTCACTTCATCTGACCTTCTGACCTCAGATGAGATAACACCCATAGGCTCCATGACGTCGCGTAAAGACGTCACATGACGTCGCGTAAAGACTTCACATGACGTCACGTAAAGACGTCACATGACGTCGCGTAAAGACTTCACATGACGTCGCGTAAAGACGTCACATGACGTCATGTAAAGACGTCACGTAAAGACGTCACATGACGTCACGTAAAGACGTCACATGACGTCACGTAAAGACGTCACATGACGTGGCACCAATGGTATATTTGGTAAATGTATGACCTTTACTTTAAAGCAGGTTATTGACATATTTAGTTAAATCAGACAATATCTTGTGCTTCATATTTAACATTAGATCTAACATGTGACATTTGGTCGTTGTGCGACGTCACATAACGTCAGAGTGACGTCATACGTGGTCGAATATTCAAATGGACATATGTGAAAAACAGGAGCCAGGATTTATTTGAATGTTTTTAAACCCTCTAAGGCATTGTTAATGATCCATAAAATAAATCATTAGTGAACACAGAACATCCAGATCAACCCTCAGCAGACTGGTGCTGCTTCACTGAGCTCTGACTGATCTAGTTTTTAACTGGAATTAGGTGTTTACATGGTTCTTCTGAAAGAGGAATGAACCTTTATTCTGGATTAAACATGAATAAAAAGTCTCCTGTCGCCAGAGCTGCTCAGACAGACAGGTGACGTCCACAGACCTGGTGTGAACTGGACAACTACGAACCTTAGAACGTTTACAGACCATCATCATCATCATCATCATCATCATCATCATCATCATCATCATTTCTGATCAGCTGTTTACGGTGGTTAAAGTTAAGGTTAGGGTTTTACATTAAAGATGTTTCCTCTTGACGGAAAACACAGATTTATGAAACTGGTTTTCCTTCATACGTTTTAAATGAAACAAATTTAAACAAAACTTAAATGACCTCACTTTTTCTTTTAGGTTCATTTTGTTGTTTTCATGGTGTTTGTGATGTTTACGTTTGAAGTGACTCGACTTGTTCTTGTCCAATCAGACGCTGCATCAGGCTCAGTGTTTGGCCAATCAGGTGCAGCTGTTCTACGGCTCGCAAAGACAGGAGACCTTCCGATTGGTGGAGACCTTTAACCACGCCCCCACAGACTTTAAACACATGGCGGTGATCGCAGAACTGGAACAGAGTGGACTAGGACCAGGACTGAAGCAGAACCAAGATAAACCAGGACCGGACCAGAACCAGGACTGAACCAGACCCCAGAGAGCTGAGAGGATTTGGATGGACCAGGTCTGGAGACAGACCTGGACTCAGATAAATGAGGACAATGAGACTCAACTGAACTGATCAATAATAGATCATGTGATCAGACTGAAAATCAATACATGTGATGGATCCAGGATCTGAAATGTGAATAAAAGCATCTGTGACAATTCTGAATTCATATGTGTGATCCAGGTCCAGGCCCCCCCCCCCCTCTCTCTCTCTCTCCTCCTCCTCCTCCTCCTCCTCATTCCATCAGTTCAACAGATATTCCCCTGAAAAGCCTCCACTTAATCCAGACCTGGTCCAGAACCAGACCAGTGGACCACATGAGTCCATTTGCAGAAAAGCTCCTGTTGGTTCTAAAAGTAGAACCACTGGCTTCTGTGGAACCACAGACCAGGACCACGTTAGTCCAGTCTGATACCTGGACCCATCCACATACCACAAAACACATGGGTTCTGTTGGGTTCTGTTCTGTTCTACACATGCATATTTATTTTCATGAATGTACATTTGTTCCTAAAATATAGACATTTCCTCATTTTGTTGTTTTGAGAAAATATCATTTTTTTATGTGTGTGTGTGTGTGTGTGTGTGTGTGTGTGTGTGTCACACATTTTGTGTGTGTGTCACATATTTTGTGTGTGTGTATGTGTGTGTGTGTCCTTGCAGTCACGTGTCCCAGGTCTAAATTTAACGGGACCTGGTCTCAGGTTTCAGTCTGGACACTGACGCTCTGACACATGGTTAGACGGGTCCCATCTGAACTTTATAAAGGTTCTACTGCAGGACTAGACCAGGACCAAGACCAGGACGGAAGGCAAACCAGGTCAGGTCCAGGATAGAGGGTAAACCAGTTCCAGGTCAGTACAAAGAAACTTTTATGATGAAAAATTACAAAATTTTATCAGATTCAGTTTAATGTTGAAAAAACTGTTAGATGATTTTTAATAGAAGGAGAAAAACTGAAGAAGAATTGAATGTGAATGGAAATAACCGGGTGTGTTCTGCAACGACGACTGGAAGGGGAACTGTTGAGCAAATGGTTGAATTTGAAGGAATATTTAAAATAAAGTATACATTTAGAAGGTGTCACTGCTGACACGTCAGGGGTTAAATGTTTACAATAGACAAATATATTTTAAAGTCACTTTATTCAAGTGTTGTCAAATGATTAAACAATTTAATCAGACTAATTACAGGGTTGTTGTGGATTGATTTTGATTAATCATGATTAAATATTAGCTTAGCCGCACTAAACAACCCTAGCAACAGCAGATCTAATGTGCTACCGTTAGCAAGGTGGGTCTTTCATAAATGTAATTATTTGGTAATGGTTTGTTAACAAATAATTTGTTTATGATAAATTATGTATGAACAATACATGAACAAACATTTACTAATGGGTAATAAATAGTTACTACATAGTGAAGTGTGTGTAGGTTTTATAAAGTGTGACCAGAACACTGGGTTTATGTTCAGTTTATGACAGATTGGACTGAAAAGTCACATTTTTTGTTCTGTTTACTCTGTTTTGATAGCCTTTTCACACTAGGGTTAGGGTTAACCCTAACCCTAACCCATTTAATACCTTCAACAGTCTGAACATAACAACTGTAAACTGTTTACTTAATTGTGTTAAAATTTTGAATCAGATGACTCATGATGATGGATTAATTTGCCTTAACGTGTTCATTTTGACATTACATGGAATCCTTTCTGTTCAATGATGGTCTTATATATAATGTGGTTTAAACACACACACACACACACACATATATATATATATATATATATATATATATATATATATATATATATATATATATATATATATATATATATATATATATATATATAATTTGTTCCAGAAGTGTTGTCGTACCGTGATTTTTCGTAAATAGTTGTATTTTACATAGAAAAGGTCTGATTTGTTCCAA